>JARHVA010000651.1:3715000-3805000 GCA_037957365.1 Torreya grandis | reverse complement strand
TCATCTTGGTGAAAAGAATGCAACACCTTCTAGATAAAGTTATTGGAGAAAAATAGGGTCCACCCATAGTTGGGAGATAAATAACATATGGAATCATCTTGATGAATGAATCCATCCACTGTATCTCCAAATCCCCAAGATAAGGTATGTTTGTTAAGTTGAACATAAATAAAGCATATGATTGAGTTTCCTAGAATTTATTAATAAAGATCCTTGAGAAATTGGGATTAAACCAATACTTAAGGAAAATCATATAGAATTGCATTGCTAATCCCAAATTCTCCATAATTTTAAATGGAGTTCCTAAAGGTTTTTTCTCAAATTCTAGAGGTCTAAGACAAGGGGACCCTCTTTCCCCCCTATATTTTCATCATAGTGTTATAAACCTTGGGGATAAGCCTAATAAAGTCCCATACTCAAGGTTTGATCAAAGGAATCTCAATAGTGCTTAACACTAAACCAGTCACCCATGAATAATTTGTAGATGACATGATCATCTTAGGAGAAGTTTTGGTGGAGGAACCCAGATAATTAAAATCCATTCTCAAAAACTATGAATCTATTTCTAACCAGTGCATAAACTTCAACAAGAGTTCCCTTTTCTTCATCAACACTCTTGTGATCCTATAGAAAAGGATTGTGAGAATTATGGAATGTTAGGGGAGTTAATTATCAAAAACATATTTGGGAATTCCACTATTTGAAGGTAAAAAGGAATATGATCTCTAGAAACCCCTCATCAATAGAATTTAGAAAAAACTTATGGGGTAAAAAAGGCACATTCTTACCCAAGTAGGCAAATTTTAGTTACTAAAAGCCTCAATAAAGAGTTTCTTGGTATACTTAAGGTTAGTCTTCTAGATACCCAGAAAGGTGGAAAAAAAGATAGAACAAATTTAAAAAAAGATCTTATGGATGGGTACCAAAGACCATTTCAGGTTTCACCTAGTCTCTTGGGACAAAGCTTGCCTACCTAAAGCAAATGGGGGACTGAGGCTCAGAAGTATTAATTCCATAAATCGATCCCTCCTAGAAAACATGAGATGGAAACTTATGAAAGAAGATAGAGAATGTGCTATAATAGTCAAGATAAAATACCTATAAAGTTTTGAAGAAGATTGCCTACTCTGGGAAGAAGACCCAACCAATGGATTCATTTTCTAAAAATCCTTCAATAGCTATAAGGACCTACCACTAAAATTAATTAAATGAAAAACCAAAGATGAGGATAAAATCAATTTTTGGGAATATTCTTGGATGTCCACCCTCCCCCTCTCTTCACAAGGTATTTGGGATAATTTATGTGCAGGATTCAAGGAAAGATGGGATACCAAAGTCAAAGATTATTGGGATGAAACTAAGGGATCAAAATCTTGGAAAGTCCTCCCTATAGAAGGATGCACTATTGAATAAGCCTAGGTGATTCATAATCTCAATTATTCCATTAGGAAATTTCACATCCCCATGTTCCCTAAGGAAGATAAATTTTTTATGGGTGGCTTAAGATAGTGGGAAGTAATCGATCTCCTATGGATAAATTACTGATCTAAATCTATGGGATGAATGGAACTACTATAAAGAGTTATAGATTAAACACATGACTCCTAAGGTAAATTTCTTCTTTTGGCTAGATTTCAAGATAAGATATTAACTATGGATAACTTGGAAAAAATAAGATTCATTGTCCTTAGCTAATGCCCATTATGTAAGGAAGTTGAGGACTTGGTACATCATTTGTTTCTATCATGCCCATTCAGTTCATGCTTATTTGATTGGATTTTGAATAAATTAAATATCTCATGGGTTAAATTAGACAACATTATTAATCTCATTAGGGAATAAAAACCTCCTTGGAGCCTCCATTCATGTCCTTCCTTTGGAATATTTCCCTCCCACATTAGTTTTAGAGTGTTTGGAAAGCCTGAAATGACAGTTTGTTCTAAAAAAAAATACACCGGTCAAAAGCAAATTTCCTCCATCTTTGTCATGTCATCACTGAGAATTGGATAACCTTCCCTCCCATCAACAAAAATCCAAGATCTATCTCTGAATAGCTAATCTTCAAAAATTGGAAGGTAGTACAAAAAATTAGGTCTCCTTCCAAAGACTTGGTACACAAACATGTTATGTGGAAACCTCCACTTGAAGGTAGGGTTAAGCTTAACATCAATAGAGACTCGAAAGGAAATCTAGGCCCTATAGATATGGGAGTCTCCATAAAAATATAGAGGGAATATTAATCACTACTTACACAGGCCCCCTAGGAATTTAGATAAACCATGTGGCTAAAACTAAGGTAGCACTCTAGGGCAATTAACTTGCCTCCAGCCTCAAGATAGACAAAATTATCATTAAAGGGGATTCCCTCAATATCCTTAATGATTTATAAGGTAATACCACCCTTTTCAACATAATAAAATCCATAATAGATGATGCTAAGTAGAGCTTGATGGAGATGGCACACTCTTTCATCATTCACACATAGTATGAAGGGAATGGGGTGGCAAACTTACTTGCTAATATTGGAGTAGGTCTCCCTCTTTTATCCACCTGGCACATTGGATGCCATGTCCTTAAAAATTTCATGTTAGCTATTCAAAATGAAGTCACTTCTAGATAAGATGATGGCATAATTGTCACATGTGTAGATTTTATTTATTAATTGAAGGATTTCAAAAATCATCACCCACCAACATTCTACCACATGGAGAATTAATTATAAAGGGTGGGAAAAATCATGTACTTCAATTATATGTCAAGTTGTTATCTCTAAGTCTTACCAAGGTTTGGAAAATTCCATCTTCAACTCTTAGGATACTATTGAGATGGGTGGAGATAGGGATCATCTTGAACCAACTTCTTTCTTAGAGGTCAAAAGCATGAATAAGGTTTAGAGGAAGCAACGCAGAGGGGACCTCACCAAATTTATGCTGAGGGTCAATGACCATGATGTCCACTTATCAAAGGAATTTATTGTAACATGGAACAAGAGGGTTATAAAAGTAAGAGGCATTAGAATCTCTATAATAAAGGAGTTAATAGGTGAAGCCATAAGAATGTCATGCAAAGGAACAAAAGCCTTTAAAGATCAATAAAAAAGGAACTCTTGCAAAGGTTTTTTTAAACCAATGAGATCATTAAAATGGATAAAAAAAGGGTTTCCTCGCTTGGATCTTCCATGTCACTGACCTGAAGTTTGCTTATAAAGAATGAAGTATCTTATGTTTGAAGATAAGTATACCCTTTTTTTTCCCATCAGTTTCTCTTGCTGAACCATTTTCAAGGCTTCAAAATCAATGTTTCTTATTACCTTATAAAATACCTAGAGAGCACTACTCTCATGTACCAAATCAATGAAGATAATCTCATCATACACCAGGGCCTTATACTTTTACTATTCAAACATGGTGATACCCTTCAAGGTAAGGAGGTTCTATCGGAGGGGTGTTTTGTTAAGGAGGACTCCCCTTAGGAAGATCCTACCTTGGAATCTCATCTTCTAATAACCAATTTTTTCCATGCTAGCCCCAATTCCAAAAGCTTATCCAGGGATCCTCCCTTAAAACTCTCTATTTTTAGGCCCAAACCACTTTTGTTAGAGGAAGGAATCATGGGGGATGTGGTGGCAAAAGGAAAGACACCCCTATCAAAAGTGATTAAAACCAACAAGGATTAAATGGAAAGGTTTAATAATAAAATTCATGAGGCATGGGTGTCTTTATCAAGTTTAATCAAAAATTGAAATTCTATGAAAAAGAAGGTTACCAAAATGATCCAGTCTTTCTCTCAAATAACAAAGGCTAAATTGACCCCCCTAAAGCAACATATCATGGAGGCATAGACTTTTTCTCCTAAGCTCCCCCAAAAATCCCCCACCAAGAAGACCCCTATGAAGGAACAACTGTGGAAGAGACCCAAAATGATCTTGTTGAAGGAGGATGTGGAAGGCCCGAGAAATAGAAGTAGGGCCAAAATCACAAAAAATAAACAAGTTGTGGAGAAGAAGGTGATCATCGATGCGAAAGTAACTATGGAGGTATCCCCCCTCTTAGAATAGCTTTATTGTTTACTTTCATTTTATTTTTTCCTTTGCATGATTAGTTAGTTTCTAGTGTTGTTTTATGGTTTTATATTTCAACCCATGGAGCTTGCTCTTAGTTACTGCACTTTGATAAACTCTAGTTCCTAGTCCCTGTAAAACCAAGCTTTTTAGCATATCGAATTAAATAATAATAATATAATATAACCATATTTAATAATAATATTATATTATATTATATTTTTATAGATATATTATATTATTCCATATATTATAAAATTATTATATATATTTTTAGATTATATATGCTATTATAGATGTTTTAATATTATATAATACATAGATATTATTATCAAATAACAATTATTAGTTTATAAATACTACATTATTATTATTATTATTATTATTATTATTATTATTATTATTATTATTATTATTATTATTATTATTATTATATTAATAAATTAATTTAATATTTATAAAACATATTTTTACTGATAATATATTGTATTATTATAATATATATTTTAATAAAAAAATACACACACATATAAACTATATTAAATATATCATATATTATTTTATTATATTACACTGATAATTAATATATTAAATATTATTAATAATATATTATATTACTAATAATTACAAATATATTATAGTATATTGTATATACAAAATATTAACATATATAAAATATAATCTTTTAATAACTTATTATATAATATATCATTCTATTATAATTATAAATATATATTAAAATAATAATATGCATATTAATATTATTAAAATAAAAAAACACAATATATATAATTTTATATAATATAGTAATATTATAATAACAATAATTTTGTTATTATATATTTGATTACATATATTATTAATAATATTTACTATGTATAATAGTAATATATTTAGTAATAGTAATTTATATATTAAATTAAAACTTAATGTATATTTATAGTAATTAATATATAATATAATTATCTATATAATATTCTATTATAGTATATTATATTTGAAACTAGTATATATATATATATATATATATATATATATATATATAATTAAAACTTAATGTATATTTATAGTAATTAATATATAATATAATTATCTATATAATATTCTATTATAGTATATTATATTTTTATTTAATTATGGTAGGCTCCAAAATATGATCTTTTGATCAAAGCATCACTATAATGTCGCTGGCATGGGTACACCATTGAGTGTGTGTGTGTGTGTGTGTATATATATATATATATATATATATATATATATATATATATATATATATATATATATATATATATAAACTCAATGGTGTACCCATGCCAGCGACATTATAGTGATGCTTTGATCAAAAGATCATATTTTGGAGCCTACCATAATTAAATAAACACTCATGAGGTCCTCATCCATAATTGATAATAGAAAATGGCCAATTAAATATGCCAACACCTTGTAAGTTATGGATCCCTCCTCAATGGGTGCATGTCATGTAAATCCACTAGATACCTTGAATCTTGGTATAGTGTATGATATGGGCCCTATGGTGTATAATGTCACCTGAAATGCCCTATCATTGGCCCTCACCATAACCACACAACTTACCTTAAAATATTTCACCTTTTGCATGTTATTCACATTTGGAGCAACTAAATTAGGTATAACAACATATAAAAACCAAAAACTTGGACCCTAGAAGAAAGGGTAATGTAATAAAGAACATGCAAGTCATGAAATATTTCAATGTGCATTGGAAGGTGATGGTGTATGGAGATGACAAGGTATTTTAGGTAATACCATATTCTAGGGGTATATTGTAAACCAAACAGTTAGTGGTTGGATCTACATGACTTACATCACCTATTGTAAAAGGGTTTGTAACTTACAAGGTGGAGATATCTTTGATTTGTTATTTTCTATTAGTGAGGGTGAATTAGGATGTCATGAGAGGTGATTTGAATTAAACATGACTCTACGTCTAATGTGTGGCTTAAATCAATTATGGAAAAATCATAATGTGGGGATAAGATATTGAGATCCTAGAACCTATACTATTACCCTAATGGTGCTAGTAATATTATATATGCATGTGTATAATATTACTAGTAGTTACCCCAATGGTGCAAGGAATTATAGAAGAATTATATTAATATATATGATATATATAGATATATACTATTATAATATAAACATCATATAATAATATATATGTGAAAGTGATAAAGTTTTAATCTTTATTCATCATGTTACAACATTGCATGCATCACTAGTAACATTGAGTTAGGAAGTGTTAGATGATTCCCTGGTACCCATCATCCTAAAAGCACTATCACCATCATAAAGGATATTTGTAATGTCTCTCAAAATATCATAGACCAATCAAACTATTGAAAATTTAGTTAATATGTTATAGCAAGAAGAATTCATGCACACTGTAGAATAGGATGAAGAAGAACATGCACTAGGATCACATCAGAATGGGAAGAGGCCCATGAATCCTTCAAATCACTCCCCTAAGTAGAACAATCAATCAAATAAACATAGGAAAAAACCACATTCTCAACTTTTTTTGTCAATTTTTTGTTAAAACAAGTGATGAACCGGAGGATTAAGTACTAGTATAAGGCATATAGACAAGATTCATCCAATAATAGGGAACATATCCTTAACCACATTTATAAGGACAAAAAAGGAATAAAAAATCCACACATACTTGGAAACATAAGTCTTATTCACAACAACAACATGGGAATGTTGTTGAATATAATGGCTGTTTAGATGAGGATTATGTCTATGTTACATAGATAACTAAGGACATCCCTCCTATAATTTTAGTGTGGTACATGGATTTTGGTACCTCACAACACTCAATAGGCACAACATGCTGAGTGTCCTTCCCTCACTAAATAAAAATAAAGATGTGTGTTTTAGTTGTTTAATTGGAAAAAAAATGTAGAGATCCATTTGGCGAAGTACATATTAGACTCTTGGTCCATTGGATCTAGTACATAATGAGCTCTGCATGTACATACATGCCAGTGGTAGTGGATTCAAGTATTTTTAGCTCTTTCTTGATGACTAATCATGAAAAATGTAGGTATATTACTTGAATACTAAGTATCAATCCTTTCAAGTCTTCAAATAAATCAAAGCCAAGATGATATTATAAATTTATCATCACATAAAAGTCCTATTACTCATATCAAGGGGGGAATACACCAATAAAAAGTCATCTAAATTCCTAAAATCACATGGCATTCACTAATATCTCACTAAAAAAATTATATTATTTGGTGGGGAAGAGAATCTTGGAGCTCTGTAATGGAGAGACTAAGAGTAATCCTTCATTGATGGTGTTTTAAGCTTTCTCTTGGTTGATTACCTTGGTTACCTTTGCTTCCTTTATTTTCATGTGTATTTTTATATGGTGCCCATGGTGGTCGAATTGATTTATCTCTCATGTTCATTTTACTTAATTTCATTTTTTTATTTTATGGTTATTGTTTATTATTTTCTCCTTTTATCTCTACTTTGTGTCTCATAGTAAGTGATCTATATCAACCCACGTCTCCCCCACTTGGTTTACCATGCCCATGACCCTTAAAAAAAAGAAGAGTATGGTATTAAATGTTATTTTTTATGGAAACTCTCAGAAAAGATGGTCTCAAACGTGCAAAGAGGGGTGAAAATGGTGTTTTTAATGAGTTGGCTGGTCCTCTAGGGGTTGTTAAGGTTTGTATTCACAAGGATAGTTTGTTTTTCCTATCTCAAGTGGGAGAATAGATTTTAGAGCATTGAATAAGATGTTCAAAGAGGTCCTACATCAATAAAAATTGACAAAACACTCAGAGGATGCAACATTCATTGTCAGTCATGTCTATGAATGAGATCATGGAGAGTAAGAGTGGGATAAAGCCCAAATTAGTAAGTTCTCTACCCTTGATAATTCCCTAACTCTTGTTTTAAATGATTATATGGAAAAATACCTACAATTGGATGAAATCAAGTTTTAAAATGTTGGTTTTTTTTAATGTATATTTGAACAAGAACTCTCTCCCTTCTAGGAACTTCTTTGATAATTGGCTTAATTATGTTTGGGGTAAGAAGTTGGGTATCTACATTAGCTTTTATCGAATGATTCATAAATTAGTATTTATTATTTTATTTAAAAACTCTAATATGGGTATCTATATTTATGTAGAGAAGGGACATCAATAAATTGGTATTTATTATTTTATTTAAGAACTCTAATATACAAAGAATGTAGATTAGTCATATTCAAGGCAGTCCATTGAAGCCTAGATATGGATTGCAATGACCTTGTTTTTAAAACTACACCCAGATGGGTGGATATCAAAAAAGTTCCTATCCAACTGTGGAACTTTCTACCATAAGCCTTAAATCCCATTAGGGAAGTCCTTAGAATTGAGGACACTAGATAGTCATTAGTTCATATGAATGCTAGGGTTATGATATCCCTAGAGCCCTCAGATTTTTCCCTGAATCCCTTAACTTCAAAATCAAAGGGATATCCCATATTTTTGATATAAGAGGTCTGGGAGGAAAAAAATGCCTATTTTTTTTGTAAAAAATATGGATGCCTCAGGAAAAATTGTCTAATGTTGGTTAAAAAGGCTGACCTCTATAGCAAACAAAAAGGCCAAGTAGTGCAAAAGGAATATTCTATGTTGGATGATTTAAAAGTCTTTGAAAACCCTATGTATAATAGTGAACCACTGAAAGGTAGTTCCTCCCCTGAGGAGGCATTAGGGGGAAATACTCTAATGACTATAGATGACCTAAGAAAAGTTGTGACTCAATGCTCTCCCTACTCTTGTAGTTCCCCATCACCATCTGTTGACATGGTGAATTCTCTACCTGATATGATTAATTTTTTTCTAGATAATTTGGATGATGCTTTTATTGAGTAGAGAACACAATCAGATTCATCTTCCCTATAACTCATGGATTCTCTCTTAGATGAGTATGTGGTTTTTTTAGTTGATCCCCCTATTGATTTTCTTTCTAACACTAGTAGCATGCCATCCTCTAGCCTCAGTGAAAAAGGAGATGATTCTTCCCCCATGGTGATTTCTTCAGAGAAAGAAGAACATATTAATTTTGGATATAAAATGGATGTGATAGAAATCTCACCCTTGTTCTTCAAGGACCCCAATGTTTTTTAAAATTAGAAGACTAAAGGGGGTGGTAAAATACTCAAAACAAACTCTATGTCCACCCCACTTGATCATTATATTGTTAAACATAGGGAAAAATCTAAACATATCCCTCTTGGTAGCCTTGACCCAACTTTTAAGAGGAAGGCCAAAAAAAATAATGTTCTGAACTATTTCAAAAGATTATATAATGGTGGGGGAAAACCCCCTGATCAATCTAATTAACCCCCTACCTCCATTTCTTATGAGAATTGTAAGTTATAATGGCAGAGGCTTGGAATCCCCTAATAAAAAACCTATCGTGAGATAGTTTAGACATTTGAGAGAGAAATTGGACTTTTTTGTCTTCAAGAAGTTAAGGTTATGAGATTGTAATTATCCTCATTCCTTAATTTCATTCGACCTAATGCAGATAAGTTTTACACTAATCACCAAAGATGTAAAGGGGGGAATTCCATATTGGTTAACCTTGATTTGAATGAGTGCACTATTGACCATGGTGTTTCCCCCTGTAACAAAGTTGTATGGATTTTACTATAAAATCAAAACCAATTTTTTGGTCTATGTAATATTTATGATCCAAATGATTATAGAGAAATATCTAAGATGTGAAATTGGCTTGCTTCTAACCTAAAAAATGTCCCGTATATTTTTGGAGGTGACTTTAACATGGTCAAGTAAAAAGCGGAGAAAATTGGTAGATATCATCAATCCTAGAAAGGCAATGAACTTTTCTTTTGGTCCAAATTTAAGAGAATGCATAGACTCCTTGATCCACTGCAAAGAGGTAAAAATCAAAGTAAAAGAATATGGTTTACCTAGTGCAATAATTAGAGCAATAATAAAAGACAATATTCTAGACTTGATAGGTTCTACTTAAATAAATATGCCTTTCAAGTTTCCCCAAATAGTGTTGGTAATGTGGTGACTGTTCTACCCTACATAATCTTCGACCACCATCCCATTGAATTAGGATTTTTTTATTTAAATTCAAATGTTGAAAAAATTTCCTCTTATTTCAAATGACTTTATAAGTTCAATGTAACCAAAAACCAAAAACCAAATGAGAAAAATTAATGGTATTGAGTTTCAGGGTAACATTACTCATGAATCTTGCATGATCAAAGAAGCTTTCTTCAAATTCTAATCTAGCATGTTTTTGTCTGATGGATCTAATGCTCTCATTGATAAAAATAGGGTTATTTTTTATATTTGTATTCCAAATAAAGTTTCACATATGCAATCAATTTCACTTGATGAGGATATCATGCTAGATGAGAACAAAGTGACCATTAACTCGCTCAAGAATGACAAAGAACCAGGTATTGATGGCTTCCCTACTAAATTTTACAAATCTAATAAGGACCGGTTGGCCAAGTATTATCTTGAAGTCTATAAATAATCTATTGTTGCTAGTTCTTTGGGCCCTAATATGAACAAAGGTGTTATTAAGATCATCCATAAGGAAGGGGACCCATATTCGATAAAAATCTAGAGGCCAATTACCCTCATTAATGTCTCTTATAAATTTTTGGCAAAAATCTTAGCCAGGAGACTCTCTTATCTACTTCTCTCTATTATTTATGGGACTGAGACTGGCTTTGTTTAAGGAAGATACATTATAGATAATATGATTACTAGTTGTGAATGGATGTATCAGGCATGTGATTCTAATCAATATGTGGGCATGATTCTACTCAACTTTGAGCAAGCCTATGATAGAATAGAATGTCCCTTCATTGAAAGAATTTTCAAATCCTTTGGTTTTCAACAAATGTTTTTTAGAATGGTCAATGTCATCTTCAAAGATGCCTCTATTATTGTTTAAGTGAATGAGGAGGTGACAGACTCACTTGAGCTTCAATGATCCATCAGAAAGGGAAAGTCATCTTGCCCATTCCTTGTTTATGTTGGAAGATGCAAATTTGCATTATCTACTTAGATTTTCAAATGTTGGCCCTCCTGTCAAAAGAATCTCTCTTCCAAATGAAGATGATTTGATTTATTTTTTATTTTTTGATGACACTATTCTATTTGTCAAACTAGAGTAAAAAAACTTGAATTTTGGTATTGAGCAAAATATTTTTTAGAATTTTAGTATTGACCTAAGGATTTTAGGGCATAAATTTTGTAATTAATGTTCATTTTAGGTAGACATATACTCATTTTTAAAGTTTTGGGGCTTTATGAATTGCTTCCTAAAAATTTTAATGTGTTATCATTTTGTGAATTATGTGAATTATATATATCAAATCACGTCATAAAGTCTTAAACCCATCATTCTAACCTGCACACCTAAAACTGCAAGTTTACCTTGAAGACTAATCATGGTGATTTTTAATTTTGACACATGTGTAGACACATTCAAAAGATTTTGATTCATTTTAATGATAATATATGATCATTATATCAATATTATATAGGTATATAACATGTCCATATGTAAACATTGGTCTTGTAGACCAATCTCACAACCTTTCACCTTCGCTATCTCATCTTCACTAAATAGGTCAACTTATGAGAAATATTTTCATCATTACCACTAAACTCAAAAACATATATCCGACATAAAAATGTATTACAGGTGCTTATCCATGTATTTGGATTCATCCCTAATCAACTTCTCACTTCTACCTAGTTTTCTCACTATCTGTACCAGTAGGTATGTTAGCAACTAGTCAACTTGTATGACTAGTTTAGCACACCCGAGGGATAAAACCTACTAAAAACCCACCATGGACATAATATATAATTTTGAACCTTCATATATTTAGTAACTTTGACTTGGTCAACTTTGAATGCTATGATAAATCTCTAAGAAATAATGGCTTTCCTATATGGTCCACTCACTCACCTGACAAACCAATCACACCTGGAGGTGATTGAGAGAGTTGAATTCAACCTCCAATCACTTGTCTAGCCATACCAAACCATTATTAGCACTTTAGATAAATATATTTCATATTTGGTTTGAGTTAGGGTTCTTTGAGCGTTTAAACCATATTCTAGTCTTAATAATCATTCGTAAAGCTTACCACCTCATTTTAGAAACCAATGCTTGAAACATTAAGCTAGGGCCATTCCCTATCTACCATGAAAGTCTTAGGTCCTCATTAATAATTTTCAAGTGCCAATGAACACTTGAAAAAGCTTCTCGAGTAAACAACTCTTCATTTTTTTTCAATGCTCACCTACTCACACTTGCCTTGGAAACTAATCCTAATACCCAATTTGGACACCATCTCTCTCTTTGCTCTTTAAGCCTTTAACATGAAAGCCATAATATTTCTTGAAGCTGACCTTATAACCACTATTCAAGCTCTCAACACCTCATGAACAAAATCAAACAACCTCTCTCATATTCAAACACTATCAAGTATTCTTTGTATGCCTTATCAACAACTCATGTTGCTTCATTAGGCCAAGCAAGGTCTAGAGGTGGTATAGTTGTATACTAGGTCTATAGGTGTTATCCATGTATGTTTACCCTAAGGCTCACTTGATTTATCCAAAGCCTAATAAGCATGCTCAAATAATCTAATACAACCTATTATGCCTATGTGCATTTATTTCACCAGGCCACTGAACTCATACCTTCTCACAAGATTTCTTCATGCAATAACTAGTGTTATGACTAAACATCTCAATCACTTGAAGCTTGAAAACTAAACTTGAAACAATCCTTGATGCTTATACATATTTATCACATGCCTTCCATACTCCTTAGATAATATCATACCTCTACACATATTGCTTCATGATCACCATGCACATGTTCATGATATGACTATGCTTCTCAAGACACCTTATATTTAGAGACTAATACTTCAAAAGATGCTTACCTTTACTTGAAAATTTACATCAACCTTAGAAGAATCATCAAGTTACCTTCAAATTCTATCTCGATAGAGAGACATTATTGGATCATTTTAGACTATTACTATGAATAGTAATGTCTAAAAGAAGATATCTGAAGAGGGAAAATCTATATATGTATATTAGATATATTTGGAGTTGTTATATTAATCTGAAAAATATAGTTGGGCATATTCAAAACATGGATATGCATCTTTAGAGATTCAATATAAATTTATTTTAGCTTGATGGATCATCTTCATAGATGCTTACTTAGATATTCAGAGCTTGACTAAAGATATTTGTAGCTCATTGTGTTTTATGTCAAGTCTTCATATCAGGTATACAAGCTCATAACCCATTTTATAACTTACCTTGATTATAATTCACTAGAGTAACACCAATCTTGGCACAATCCTTATAAAACCCTTGAAAATACTGAGCAACAACCTTGACCACTGATCATCTTTGACAACCTCATGTTGATGCCTTAATAATCCTTGCTTACCTAGAAATCAACCTTTACTCGTGCATACCTCAAAGACTAATCACCATGCATCTTTACCAAATGCACCTTGACATCAATGACAACACTTATCAAAAAACTCCCCCTTTTTCATTGATGGAAAAACATTATACAATTTGATCACTGATCACTCACATCTTCCCCAAACTAGTCTTTCTCCCTTCTTGAACCTTCTCCCCCTTTGACATTAATGACAAAGGTTCATGCATACTAAAAATTCTAGATCTATTCATTCCCCCCCCCCCACTCTTTTTTCAGCTACTCTTATAAAATAAATAAAAACTCATATCTACCAAGCTCCCCCTTAGACTTCATAACTTGAGCTCATAATGAATCAATAGAATTCTCAAACACAAGTTATGCTCAACTACCAACCACTACAAATCATAAATCAACTTTAATAGATACCCCTAAGATGATAATTTTCCTCAATCTATCATTATCCATTCACACACCATGAAAACAATCTCTTATGATCTTCTCTGAGCTCCATAAGCCATATCTGATCCATCTATATAATGACAACCCTTATTATATTATTTCACTACTCATTAGGTCTATAAAACACCTAGTTCACAGTTTTTTAGACTTATATCTTTCTTGATCATCTTCACCTCACACAAATAGGGCATACCAAGCATATAAACCTGTGATACATGACCCAAAAGGTCATATTCAAATGCCTAGAGCAATCACACTTAATGCCTATGAGCATAAAACATCTCAATAATCAACATTTGTCTACTATGTCAATTAGGTATGTTTGCACTCAAAGATATTTTTATAATGGAATAATTTAGTCATAAATGATATATTAAATATCACTCATGTCATGTCTATATGACATCTCAAATTTTATTCTTGCATCAGTCTATCTCCTTCATGTTCCTTAAGCCACCATGACACAGACATCATCATGACATATTCCTTGCATCAATATGTCAACTAGGTTTGCACTTACATGCTTTACTATGATATACCTCTGTCATAACTTATCTTCTTCATGATATTAAAATTGAGATAATACAACATGTGCCTTAGTCCTCCATGACCTTAAGGTCATCTTGATGCATATAGATCACTAAACTTTCTCTCATAACTAGCTCATGAAATATCTCAAAAATCATGATTTCCCTTTATCTTCACAACTTTATCACCATATCAATTATTAGCACACATAGACCATCACCAACATAGATCAATCAACTTGAAAACAATACCAAAATCTTACCTCTCAATATTCCATAAGACTACACTTCTAGCTTAGACTCAGTAAACTTCAACATGTCTTCATACCTATGCAACATCTGTCAAGGCTTAAATAAGCATCCACCATTATTTTAATTTTTGATGAGTGTCTTCATGAAACATAATGAAGTCACTACTTCCATAGGACATTAGAATAACATAAATTTAGGAGATTTCTAGATCTCCATACTCTCACAAGATTGAATATTCTTCAACATCCTTATAGGCTTGACTGTCAACTTAGTCTTGACCTTTGACTTGAACTTTTCATCATCCACATTTCCATCCTTATTCATCACAAACTTCATCATATTCTTAAACTCAAGGTGTACAGGCTCAAACTTTTCTCTGTAGGTAGCCCACTCAGAAATGCCAACTAGCCTCAAAACACAATCAAGGAAACATGAAGTTATGACACCTGATTAAACATACTCAAGGGATTTAAATGAATAAACATGATATTATAACATACATAGAACAACCTCAAAAAAATATATCATAATCTCTAATGTAAAATATTTATTTTTTAGACCAATCTATTAACTTTCCCTCTCACAAACTTTACTTAGCCAGACAAACCATTTTGGCTTTAATGTTCCAGCCTATTACACTGATTTTCAAACTTATAAAAGCCATCAATATATAATTTAAGTAACAAAAAATTAATTATGTTCATTATATATATCAAATCCTCACATAAAGTCACAAACCCATCACTTCAACTTGCTTACCCATGAATCAATAGAATCCTCAAACACAAGTTATGCTCAACTACCAACCACTACAAATCATAAATCAACTTGAATAGATCCCCCTAAGCTGATAATTTTCCTCAATCTATCATTATCCATTCACACACCATGAAAAAAATCTCTTATGATCTTCACTAAGCTTCATAAGCCATATCTGATCCATTTATATAATGACAACCCTTATTGTATTATTTCACTACTCATTAGGTCTATAAATTACCTAGTTCACTATTTTCTAGACTTATATCTTTCTTGATCATCTTCACCTCACACAACAAATCATACCAAGCATATAAACCTATGATACATGACCCAAAAGGTCATATTCAAATTCCTAGAGCAATCACACTTAATGCCTATGAGCATAAAACATCTCAATAATCAACATTTGTCTACTATGTCAATTAGGTATGTTTGCACTCAAAGATATTTTTATAATGGAATAATTTAGTCATAAATGATATATTAAATATCACTCATGTCATGTCTATATGACATCTCAAATTTTATTCTTGCATCAATCTATCTCCTTCATGTTCCTGAAGCCACCATGACACAGACATCATCATGACATATTCCTTGCATCAATATGTCAACTAGGTCTGCACTTACATGCTTTACTATGATAAACCTCTGTCATAACTTATCTTCTTCATTATATTAAAATTGAGATAATATAACATGTTCCTTATTCCTCCATGGCCTTAAGGTCATCTTGATGCACATAGATCACTCAACTTTCTCTCACAACTAGCTCATGAAATATCTCAAAAAACATGCTTTCCCTTTATCTTCACAACTTGATCACCATATCAATTAGTAGCACACATAGATCAAGCATCTTGAAACCAATACCAAAATCTTACCTCTCAATATTCCATAAGACTACACTTCTAGCTTAGACTCAATAAACTTCAACATGTCTTCATACCTATGCAACATCTTTTAGGTCTTAAATAAGCATCCACCATTATTTTAATTTTTGATGAGTGTCTCCATGAAACCTAATTAAGTCACTACTTCCATAAGACATTAGAACAACATAAATTTAGGAGATTTCCAGATCTCCATACTCTCACAAGATTGAATATTCTTCAACATCCTTATAGGCTTGACTGTCAACTTAGTCTTGACCTTTGACTTCACCTTTTCATCATCCTTATTCATCATATGCTTCAACTCAAGTTATATAGGCTCAAACTCTTCTCTATAATTAGCCTACTCAGAAATGCCAACTAGCCTCAAAACATAGTCAAGAAAACATAAAGTTATGACACCTGATTAAACATACTCAAGGGATTTAAATGAGTTAACATTATATTATAACATAATTATAACAACCTGAAAAAAATATATCATAATCTATAATGTAAAATATTTATTTTTTAGACCAATCTATTGACTTTCTCTCTCACAAACTTTACTCAGCCAGACAAGCCATTTTGCCTTTAATGTTCCAGCCTATTACACTAATTTTAAAACTTATAAAATACATGGATATATAATTTAAGTAAAAATAATAATCATTATGTTCATTATATATATCAAATCATCACATAAATTCACAAACCCATCACTGCAACCTGCTTACCCAAAACTACCAGTTTGCCTTGAAGACCAGTCATGGTGATTTTGAATTTCAACACCTATGTAGACACATTCAAAAGCCCTTGATGTATGTGAAATATATTATATTATAATTAGATAATTATAATATATGTATATATCATTGTCATATGACAATATTGGTCTTGTAGACCAACTCACAACCTTGCACCTTCACTGTCTCATCTTCACTAGATGCAACAACTTATGAGCAACATTTTCATCATCACCACTAACCTAAACAAAATATATCCAAAATGAACATGTATTAAATGTATTTAAAAACATCTCCATTTAATTTTATTTATCCTTATTCCATGTTATCACATCCCTAATCAACTTCTCACTTTTGCCTAGTTTTCTCACTATCTGCACCACTAGGTCTGTTAGCGACTACTCAACTTATATGATTAGTTAGCACTCCTTAGGGTTATAACCTAATAAAAAATCACCATTTACATAACATAAATTTTTTTACCTTCATCCATTTATAAAATTTGACTCATTCAACTCCAAATTCTACATCAAATCTATGAGAAACCAGGCCTTTCCTCTAGGGTCCACTCACTCACCTGACAAACCAATCACACATGGAGATGAATGAGAGAGTTAAATTCAACCTTAAATTAATTATATATCCATACCAAACCATTATGGTCATATTATATCAAGATATTTCACATTTGGTCTAAGTTAGGGTTCTTTAAGTGTTTAAACCCTCTTCCAATCTTAACAATCATTCATAAAGCTTAGCCTCTCATTCCAAATATCAATGCTTGGAACTTTGAGATAGGGACCTTCCCTATCTATAATTAAATTCTTAGGTCCTCATGAATAATTTTTGTATGCCAATGAAAACTTAAACAACCTTCTCAGGTAGACAACTCTTCATTCTTTTTCAATGCTCACTTACTCACGCTTGCCTTGGAAACTGATCCCGATATCCCATCTAGCCACAATATCTCTCTTTGCTCTTTAAGCCTTTGACTTGAAAGTCACAATAGGTCTTGAATTTGACCTTATAACCACTATTAATGATCTCAACACCTCATGTACAAACTCAAATGACCTCTCTCATGCTCAAATACTATCAAGTATTCTTTATATGTCTTATCATTAGCTCATATTACTTCATTAGGCCAAACAAGGTCTAGAGGTGGTCTAGTTACATACTAATTTTTTAGGTCTTACCCATGTATGATTAACCTTATACTCACTTGATTGATCCAAAGCCTTATAATCATGCTCAAATAATCTCATATAGCCTCTTATGATTCTATGCATTCATTTCACTAGGCCACCAAACTCATACCTTCTCACAAGGTTTCTTCATGCAATGACCAGTGTCATGACTAGACTTCTCAATCACTTGAATATTTAAAACTAACCTTGAAACACTCCTTGATGCTTATACATTTAGATCACATGATTTTCATTCTTTTTAGATAATATCATATGTCTACACATACTGCTTCATGCTCACCATGCATATGTTCATGATATGACTATGCTTCTCAAGACACCTTGTGTTCAGAGACTAGTACTTCAAAACATGTTTACCTTGACCTAAAACTTGGTGTCAACCTTAGAATAATAATCACATTGCCTTCAAATTATCTCTCAATAAAGAGACATTATCAAATCATTTTAGACTATTACTATGAATAGTAATTTCTAAATGAAGATATATAAAGAGGGAAATCTATATATGTATAGTAGATGTATTTGGAGTTTCTATATTAACATATAGAGTACAACTGGGCAAATTTAAATTACAACTAGGCATCTTTATAGATTCAACAAAACATCTTCATAGCTTGAAAGAGTATCTTTAGAGGTATTTATTTAGATATTCAGAGCTTGACTAAGGATCTTTATATCTCATTGTATTCTATTATGAGTCTTTATATCAAACATATAAGATCATACCCCATTTGACAACTTACCTTGATTATCCTTCACTAGAGTAACACCAATCTTGGTACAAGCCTTCCAAAAACCTTGCCAACACTGAGCAAAAACCTTGACCACTGATCATCTTTGACAACCTCATGTTGATGCCTCAACTATCCTTACTTACCTGGACATCAACCTTCACTCATGAATACCTCAAAGACTACTCACCATGCACCTTCACTAGATGCACCTTGACATTGAAGGACTCATATCATGGATCATGTAGACGTGAATTTAGCCTTGACGAGCAAAATTATGGAATAATTTGAGATCTCGATGGTTCAATAATCCCAAGAGTCAAAGCCTTGGAAAGAGGCCATGGATACAAAACATCAATGATTGATAAATAATAATAAATGGCAACGTGTTGATCTTCCAGCAGGGAAAAAGCCCATCAATTTTAATTGTATATTCATTACAAAGTGCAAGTTAGAGGATATCACAGATAATTACAATCAACACTTGTAGAAAAGAGATATGCATAACAAGAAGGCATTGACTATGATGAGACATTTACTCCCATAATGATTATAAATATTATTAGAATGGTCTTTGTTATCGATGCAAAATTTGGATATAAAGTATTGTATATGTAGGCAACACACATTGATAGATGAGTCCTTGAGGTTAGCTTTACTTCATAAGCACACTAACCCATTTTTTGTCAAGGTTACAAGACCTAATAAGAGGATCTAAGGATAGATCTATATTATAATATTGAGATCATGTACATACGATGCAATCATTCAATTTGAAAGGTGATAAAAAAAACCTAAAAGGACCTAGATGGAATTTTTAGTTAAGAATAAATAATATATACAAGAGAGAGGCATTGAAGCATAAAAAATAGAGTCAATGCAAGTATCCATAGGGAGATGCAAGAGTTTGTGCTAAAAATCTAAGTTTAAGAATTTGATGACTGGATCAAAATATTTATGTAGTCTATTTCTACACCGGCATCACTCAGAGATACTTACACATCAATGTATAATTTCTCATTTATATTATTATTATCAAAATATTGAATGTTTTGCTTTCTATATTTAGAATATGCTTAGATTTAATATTTCTTATCAGAATATCATTATAATCTAAATTCATTAATTGGCTTCCTTTTTAAAGTAGTTTTTTCCTTTCTTTACTATGATACTCTTTCATGTTAATCCTTATTTCCAAAAAGGGTTAAATATTTGGTAAACTCAGTCTTTGAGTCTTCTCATGCAACTTCTAGCTTGCTCTACAGTTTTCAGTCACATAGGGTTTCTAATTTTGGTAATTTGAAAATCTTAATTGTTTCATCACTTTTGGTATATTTTTTTTACTATATAAATTATGTAAAATGTTAAGAAATATTATTTATAAATGGAAGATAAAGTAGCTTCAATCAACTATTTAAATATAAATCAATAATTAATTAATGCATTCTTACATTTTACACAAGCATAAATCAATAACCATGTTATGGCTAGTGCATCCACATCTAATAATGGGTAACCCTTAGATGGTACAACTATTGATAAATAATCTATGGTAATAATAAATACTTCAACTCAATTACTGGTTTCAATGCCTTTCTCAACACAAGTGGTGTTTTCATTCCCTTTACTGACTTTTCAAGTTTCAAATAAAAATCCCAATGGGTCTACTGTGCTCACTTTTTTATAATTTATTCAAGATTTGGAAGATAAGGTTACCAACATTGATAAACATCATTTAAAATAAACTTATTATATTGATACACAAAATGTATTGCATAATCCTTTAGCACATAAGATATCCTTGCACCCCTTGCCATCTAGTTTTGTTGCACCCAAGTTCACACTTTATGAAGGCAAGGGTGTTCATGAAGGTCTTTGATCTTTCTATGCATCAGGACTTGATTATGCTTCAAATTATAAACTTTTGATCAAATTATTTCTAAACAGTCTAAAATATTATGCTTTTAAATGGTTCTATGATCTAACAATACAATCAATAAGAGCAATCAAGCCTTTGACGAATAGTTTTTAGCACATTTTTCAATTAACATTACTAAAAATATGTCATATACACAAATTTAAAATATCAAACAAGGAACCAATGATCCTAGTATATAATATGTCTTGAGGTAATAATAAAATGTTGGCCAAGTTTACATATTCTTGAGGTAATAAGAAAATGTTGGCCAAAATGACAAATAAAATGGAAGATAAAGAGATTAAAAATATTTTAAAGAAAATTTTTATTCCTCCCTTAAATGATTCTATTATTTTCAAATTGAAATATTTTAATGAGTTATGCCATACTATTTGAGATATATAAATGAAACTTATTTCATTGAATAAGGTTAAGTATGTAGGAAAAAAACCAATTGCATCCAATACCAGGTTTCATATCAAACAATGCTATAAGGTCAACCTACTAAGGCTAACAAGGAATCAAACATAATGGTTAATACAATTTCACAACAACCTAATTGGCTTATCTTATTGTTGGAAATTTGGCCTCCTAGGCTAAATGTCAACCCCTAAAATCAAAAACTTACACATGAAACTCACCCAAGCATATATGTGGGATCTCTATGCATTTTGATATCTCTTAAATGCTTCTTGAATTCATTTAACACTGTTAGAAGTTTCATAGTATGTGTTAGAGTCTGCTTGTGAACTTATCATGTCATAGTTGTCTTGAGGTCTTTGGTTGATGCACTAGTAGTCATGATGGTCCCTAGACAAGTAGAAAGTGTCAAAATGTCTTGTGAAGTATAAATAATGGTATTAACCATGTTCAATAGGATTAAGGATATTTATCAAAGGTTAAGATAGTTTGAGAATTTTAAGGTTTCTAATCCTTATAGTTTTAGGCATGTCTAAGCCATTTCAAGAAGGTAAAACTTTTTCATCATGCTATAAGGGTGTTTAATCCTTATTTGGAGTCATGACATGAGTTCCAAGATATGCATAATGTTATTTTATATGATACACTTATCCAATCCTAATTCAAACCTTAATTCACCCTTAAAAGTCATCAAATGACCCTCAAATGCCTCATATGAGTCTACATTGCACTATAAAGCTTATGAAAGATAATTTTTTGATACCAAATTATCTTTAAATGGGTCTTAGTATGGTATTATTAATAATATAAATTCATTTCAGATGGTTTCACATCCATAAGGGTCCATTTTAAGGCTCAAATTCACTCCCGACTCACCAAATGGGTCCCACACATGGGAAAAGTATTTCTCTTCAATTTACCCATTGTAATACCTATTTTAAAATGACATTTGACTTGTAATTTCCCTCATCCTACACACCAATGACATCCCAAGGTCAAAAACTTGAAGAAAATGCAAAAAAAAAGAGTGTTTTCAAGTGTTTTTATAGGTTGTACAAACTTGTATAGTCATCTCCATATAGGGGAGTTCAAGATGTGATAACATAGCTCATGTTAGATGTCTTAGAGGATTTTTAGGTCCAAATAATGCAAAACATTCCCAAAGATGACCCTCTCCTTCTATTATCATCCTTGGCAATCTAGGCAAGCTCTCAAGTTTATGCTCAGTCTATATAGGAGAGAGAAAATGAGGAGTTAATACTTTGGGTAGAGGAAGGAGGTTTATTTACCTTCTAATCCATGGAATTTATCTACACATTCATGGCCTATGCTCTATGAACAAACTCTAACAATCTAGGCACTCAAATGTTCTTTTTCATCTATGCAGGGGTCAAAATTTATAATGGTTTTGGTGAATCCTCAAAGTATTTTTTCAAAATAATGACTATTGTGTGTTATAGAGGTCGTCAAGGTCCTTCCATGGTAATTACCACTCCTATTTCAAATGTTTGAGGGTGTCAAAGCCAATAAATCCTCTTGTTTTCACCTATGCAGGCTACATATAATGTTCTCTTTGTAACAAATCCTTCAAAGTATGATGTTGTAAGTGGATGATGATTTTAAAGTGTTTGATACTCTCCCAAGCACATCTGAGCCATCATCAGGCCAAGTAACCTCTTCATCCTATATCCAATGTAATTCTTATGTGTATGTTGTTATCTCATTTACAATGTGAGAATAGGGTAGCTATGGATATGTCATTATATTGTTTCAAAACATATGTATACCTCACCCCTAAGTCATGATTTTTATACCTCTCAAATATCATCCTCACCCTTATCCTATTATTCTATGCACTTACACAATCCAAGTGACCCTCATCTAGGCACCTACAAGCCTTTGTGCGGGGATAAGAAGATGGAGTGTTGACTGAAGAAAACACATGAGGGAGGTTTTGAAGTCATCAAGGAGATTTGAATAGTCATAAGAACCTAAAATAAAGGCATAGGAGATAGGGTGAATAGGTTTCAACATGAATCAACCTTCCACCTCAACCCTAAAAGGATAAACCCTTTTTACGATTACAAACTTATCAAAGCAGGATATGCAAGTGGGATAGATACTATTGGATTGAAGTATTGGAAACATTAAGAATCCCTTAGAAGTCATATGGGCCTATGAAGAAGTATTTAGATGGAGAAAAATCATAAGCACAATTTATACTCCTATTAAGCATACACATGACTATAACTCCCATGTTGGATGAGTACTGAAGGTTTAGTAATGTCGTGAAGATTCAAATGGGGGTAATAATAAATAATGAGAGGTCATAAATATAAATAAAACCCAAGGAAATATTGGAGTAGTATGACCACCTCTCAAAAGAACCCCTTTCACATAATCAAGAACAACTGCATCTTATAGACTAATGATGGGGAGGCAAGGTTATAGTTGAAAAAATGGGTAGATTAAAGGTGAGAGGAGTGTTTGAGATTGGAGAAATAATAAAAAAATTAATAATCATTGATAGGTGAATAAAGGACCTTCAATATAAGAAGTCATCCTTCAATGAGCTCACACAACCAAGGATCCTCATCTCAAAAACTACAGGCATGACTGTAGATGAAGGACAACTTGAGAATCAACCCTATTTTAGAGTGATTTTAGGGTGGAGAGAGTGTATTGAGGCTAATAAACACCATGAAAAGGATGATTAATGCTGATTATTGGAGGAGATTTGACATGAAGGATGAGTTCTTGCCTCTCACCAACAACATAGTCAAGGCCCTAGATGTCTCCTACAAATATAGTCACATGAAAAAACCAAGCCAAAGAACCCTATATAGAGCTAAGGTGTAGAGATAAGAAGGATATGAATTGTACTATTAAGTTTTATCAACCTTCATGGAGTGATTTAATTCATTTGATATAGGTGAAGGAAAACCTAATAACCTATTACACCTTTTAGTCCTAAAAGATATGTAAATAATCCTGTACACACAAGCTAAAGATATTTGATTGATTAAGGTTGATGGGATATTGAAAACGCATGATAAGGTATGTGGAGAATATGTAATAAATACATCCAAGGTGATATGAATCTCAATTGAAATATAAGAAGGCTTGGATGGCCTAATCAGGCCTAATTAGGCATAAGCATATAGTTACAATCAAGAATCATGAGGGGGGGACTAAAGTGTGTAGAAGCCTACATAAGGGTGAAGTGTAAGGATAAGGGAAAAAATTATTATCTTATTCCATAAATATCCCAATCTTTAATGGATCTTTTATTCCATTTGATCTAGGTAAAAGGGAGATTAATGTCCCATTAGACCTATTAGGTCTAAACTAGTATAGACAGACATGTACCAAAATTGAAGGCATGTGCAAGTTTAAAGAATATTTGAGATTTGAAATCACCTGAGGAATGAATTATAAGTCATAACATATTTTTCCAAGTTTATATTATTAATTTAAGACAAAATAACATTAAATCATGCACTAGGGCTACTCAGGCCTGATTTTGTAAATACCCTAGGCCTAATTATATGAGGAGTGTGAAAAGATCGAGACTAAATCCAAATAATAACACCAATATCTGAGGGCATATTAAATTATTTCATATCCTCATCAACATGATAAAATATATATGAAACCACTTAGGTCTCTAGCACCTATTATCAAGTATTTTGGGCATGGCAGTGAATAGTGACACTAAGGTAGATTATGAGAAAATAGAAACTAAGATGAAGTTTGAACAACTAGATATGGTTTTAGAAGGATGTAAATAATATTATGAAGTTGTGATTATGGTTTTTATTCCATCAACCATCTACAAGTGACTAAAATCCCTTAGACTCAGTATTAGACCTATAAGGCCTAAAAACATTCTTAAGGCTTAGAGACCCTACCTCCACCTTGTGACACGTCAAACATGCCAAAGTAGAACTAGGGCCTTGAATAAGTATAAAATTATGTTACAATTCCTATGAATAATTTTTTAAGTAAAGGAAAGAAACAAAATGGTCAATTTGGTCTTGAGACCCACCTCAAGCTCCACAATCCTTAACAGCCACCTCAAGCCACCATTTCAAGTGCTCATATTTTTAATAGAATAATGAATCAGAGTCAATTATATTAAAAGGAGTTTGGAACTCATATGGAATAAACATACATGGATTAAACACTTTGTTTTATGGTCCCACCTCTATGAATCATTATTAAGACTATAGACATGTTTATAACGCTTGCAGAGAACTCGAGGCACACTATCTCACATTCATATCTCCACACAAAAAATGCATGGGACCCAAATATTTTTAGGAGTTTTAAGAGGGTATATGGAATAAACCTCCATGACCATAAGTTTTGGATTGGATTTATAATCCTTATGAACCATTGTTAAGATGATAGACCTCCAAAACCCTACCTAAACCCAAAGACATGATTGACTTGGGAAAAGTGGATATATTTTCACTAAAACACCTTAGGTTGACCTGATAAGCACTTAGATCACCTAGTACACTCAAATGAGACCTCAAATATGGTACTAGTTTACATAGACACTATACGTACTTGTCAAAAACTATGTGTTGTATAAGAATTTGAATAAAGAACAGGGTGCCAGGTTGTTTGAGAAGTTTCTAATCATTAGATGGGGTAGTTTGAGACTCTTTTCATCTTCTTAAGGCACCAAATGCTCAAATTTATACCTATAAATGAATATAAAAGTCCACACCAAAAAACTAGTCTATATATGTTAAGAAAAATTGGCACAATCACCTAAATGCATATTCACCTGATTTGGGGATCATATTAAATTTCCATGGCTACTCAATCAATCAATAGTTCGGTAACTAGGCCTAGTGGCCTAAATGGCCTACTTGGTCAAAAAGAAGAGATGGAGTTTGGCATAGAGGCTTATTTGGGGACTAAATATAGGAGCATTATCACATTTTAACTATTCTATGAAGGTATTTAGGTACACTTTTCATGTTCATCATGAGGAATAGATAGTTTATTAACCAAGTTAACATGCAACAAGAGGTGATGGGCTAATTAATGACCCATGAGGGCTAGTTAAAGACCTAATTACACCTCATTATTTGCTTTGTAACTACCATGGGATAAGTACTTGACCATTTTGAGTGTGGTCATGTCTTAAATTAGGTCAACTAAAGTTGAATCTCCCCCACCACTCCATCTCAATGCCCAACAACACATTGAAGAACATCAAATGGCTCAATGCAGTATATAGAGGGAGACATATGAGGACTATATGGCTAATTTAACTAATGTATGAGTGGGATATGGTCATTTATTACCTTTACCTCTCACCTACATGCCATTATGCCTCTCTTTCCCTTCTCATTCTTTTATTTATTCAAGAGTTAAGGCCATTGTTGGCATCCCTCACCTAGGTATGAGGAAACTTTGCCTAGATTTTTACCTTGTAGCATCTTAGTCTAATTCAAATGAATACTTTTAGACTCTTTGATATTGGTTTGGTGTGTATACTTATTTTATTTTCACATATGTAAGGTTTTTCTCCCTTGGTAGGTCCTAGTCTCACGTAGTTACTAGTATATATTCTAATGCAGGTCACATAGTGTGTTTGAGTCATGAGTGGTTGAGCTTAGAGTGGAAGTTTAATTGGTAAGTTATTTGATCCAGACCTTCTCATCATCACCTTCATGTTTTGACCACTTAGTTTAGCCTCTATGTGAAACACTTTTGCATAGGAGTGCATAGAGTTTGAAGATTCAGTTACTTGTCTTACTTACTAGTGTTAATTGAGATCTATTTGAGTCGATAAGTTATATTAGTGCATCATTACCATTATATTAGGTTTATTTTATGAAATATCTATCCCTTTTCACCCAAAATCAATAGGTCTTAATAAACTGATCCAAATATATGCACAAGAGGAGCTATCCCCATAATCTACAGGTCTAGCCCAACCATACGTCACCCATAACCTTGGGCTATTTCCATGTTGCCCCAATCTTATAGGTAGGCCTAAACAACCCCCTCTTAGGGTGAAGGTTGGAAAGATAACACTAATCCAATGCATCTATGATAAGTTTTACATGTTTAATTGAGTCTCCAACTTTGTTGCTTTCATAGCTAGTGGAGGGTCATCTCATGTCTCTCCCTCTTCCTATAGTGGTTGATATGAGTCAAACTACACAAAAATTATATGATGACAATGCTTATTTTGACTAACAACAATGTGAGGGGAATTCTATGAACAAAGTTTTAAATTTAAAGCATAATATATAATATATTATTGATAGTTATCTACTCACCTTCAAGGATTCTCCAATATATTTGGGATTACAACCTAATGATCATCAAAATTCAAACATATTCAAAAATCCATTACAATATCATTTTGTGTATTTAGGATGTGGATAGGGAATGTATAATACAATGGGCACATTAATGGGTGGTGGCTATCACATCTCTCTTTATATATGGGGTGCCCCTATATATATAGACCATATATAGTTGAGGTTGATTGAGAGGTCTCATAACAGATGAGGGGCACTCGATTGATTATTGACCCTATATATATATATATATATATATATATATATATATATATATATATAGGGTCAATCAAGACCGCCTCTCCAAAATATTTATGTGGTGCCCTTGATATATATATATATATATATATATATATATCAAGGGCACCACATAAATATTTTGGAGAGGCGGTCTTGATTGACATATATATACACACATAAACACACACACACACACACACACACACACACACACACACACACACACACACACACACACACACACACACACACACACACACACACACACACACACACACACACACACACACACACACACACACACACACACACACACACACACACACACACACACACACACACACACAAACACACACATATGGGTAATCAAGGGGACCATATTTTAGTGAGTAATGCTGCAAATTTACCTTCTATTTATATAGGGCATATATAATGTATCGATCAATCTAATGATGAAACCACACTCAATTAATAGCATGAATTTAGGGATGACAATTAATATATAAGGGTGAATATGTGATTAATAAAATATTAATGGGCACCCTACCCATATTGAGGAGTTAAATATTTTCTAGGTTGTATTGTACTATATTACATAAATTTAATAGATTAGATCAATCACTCTATTCTATTTTGGAAAAACATCAATTATTATTAAAAAGAACACTAATGATTATTGGGGAAAAAAAGGGCATGATGTTAAAACCATTCAATCAATTTAGAGTGCACAAATCATATTTGGGATTCTTCATGTGTCTATATAAATAAGGGAGGGGCTCAAATGATTTATATTGAAAGGAGGGGATCAAGGTAGAATAGTCAAGCTTCAAGAATCCCTGAATGTGCCTATTCATGAATTTTGTTCATTGTAAATGGATATAGTATTGTTAGATTGATTTTATCATATAATACCCATAATATCAAGTAAAAACAACATAAATGGGTGGTTGGATATGCGTATGTCACCAATGAAAACCAAGTGTCCCCAATTATACCACTTTGGCTTGATTTTAAAGTGAATTAGGGTGATCAAACATATATGTGCCCCAAATCATCTATATTTTTCCTCATTATAATTGGATATGGTGTTGTTATGTGGATTTTAAAACATAAGGGACTTAATCATAAGTGAAATCAACATAAAGTATTATGTTTTTGTGTGTGGGTCACCAATTCGACTGTGTTAACCCAATCACACCACTTTGTCTTGAATTCAAAGTGAACTAGGGTGATCATGCTTGTGTTAAAATTTGTTCATATTTCCATGGTCACAAGTGGGTATGGTGTTTTTGTGTCACCTTTGACATATAATGGAACAAATAACAAGTAAAATCAACATAAATTTTTGATTGGATGTGTAAGGGTCACAATTATGTTGCCACAATCACATATTTTTTATTGAATTCAAGATAGATGGGGTGATCATAAACAAATGTAACTAAAATTATTTGCATTTACCTTGGTTTCAATTAGATATGGTGTTTTTTGTCTCTTTTGGCCTTTAAGGAACCTAATCACAAGTAAAATTGGCATAAATGGGTGGTTTGGTGTGCATAGATCACCAATATGACCTATGTTTCTCTATGCACACCACTTTGGCATGAATTCAATTTTAATTTGGGTGAACATGCATAATGTGTCCAAAACTATCCCCATTTACCCTAGTCACAAATTATTATGGTGTTGATGTGTCACTTTTTGGCCTACAAGGGACCTAATCATAAGTAAAATTAACATAAAGATTGGTTGGATGTGAATTAGTTTGTAAAATTTAATTTTGACAAACTGAGAACTCCTAAAAATGTTAGTAAGTAATCCAAAAAATCCTCAAAACATAACAAATGACTATATGTCTACCCAAAATGAAAAATAATTAAAAATTTTATGCCTTAAAATGCCTATCAATACCTAAATCCTAAAAATTGACAAAGTGTTGACTAGATTAGATTTTGTAAAACTATCTTCCAAATCGTAAGTCGTGCAGGTGTGAGACCAATTATTAAAGATGCAGAGTGACCCTAATTTCTTAAATTTACTAAAATAAATTTTAAATATAATTATAACTAACATATATTTTAGTAAACCACTCCTCTCTTCACTCTTTCCCCCACCGTTTAACTGCTCACCTTTTTGTATTCTAAGGGTTTATACTTGCATATTTTAGGAACATGTATGTGTTATATCACATGTGAACATTTGTATGTGTAATTTCAAAAACATGTGTAGTTCCAAAAAAAATTTACTTGCATACTTTTAAGAACATGTACACATTATAATGAACATTTAAATTGCATAGGCATTCTAGACTTGGTGTTTACCAAACCTATAAAATATAATGCATACACATTATTACAATAACGCATACACAATTTGGATATTTTTTGAAATTTTCCATATAATTTTTTTCCAACTCTGTGTACATCCCATTAAGTACAAGGTAGAGGGAATCATATAAAAGTATAAATTAAGACTTGTAGCAAAGTGATATGTATAAAAATAAGGCATTGACTACTAGGTGACATTTTCTCCCACAACAAAGATAAATACTATTAGAATGGTCTTTGTTATGGCTGCACAATTTGGATGGAAATTCCATCATATGGATGTAAAAGGTGCCATCCTAAGTGGATATCTATAATAAGTCTACATGACCTAGCTAGAGGATTTTTTCAAAATTGGTAAAAGAATAAAAGGTGTGTAGACTCATCAAGTCACTATATGGTCTCAAGTATTCTTCCCAAGCATAGTATATCAAAATTGATAAGCATCTCATTCAATGTAGATTTTAGATGATTCCATATGATTCAAACCTCTGCCTCAAAGAGTGATGGGGGATGTTGTGACTACAATTTTGCATGTTAATGATCTAGTCATCATTAGAAGTTCATTAAAGAATTTTGACATAACAAAGAGTGATCTCAAATAATCATTCAACATGAGAGATCTTAGGATACTACACTACTATTTTCATTTCAATGTATGGCAAAAGGGGAACCACATATTTTTGTCTCAAGTGAAGTAGGCCAAGATCATGCTTGAGAAATTTAGGATAATTAACTATAAAACTTTTGCAACATCTATGGAGATAATATTTCAACTATCTCATTAATATCCACTACCACCAATAAATGTCAAGTTCTCTATCAATAGATGATTGGGAGTCTCATTTACTTGACATGCATTAGGATAAATATTGGCTATGATGTTAGTTATCTTTCACAACTCAAGCAAGAATAAAAATGAGTCACTGGAAAATAAAAAAGTAGATACTAAGAAACATTCAAAGTGAAATGTATTATGGCCTATAATACAAGAGGAATGATCAATTCTTCTTAATAGGTTTCATAGACATAGATCATGCATGGTCAATTAATCATAGGAAACCCACATATATATTTGAATTCTTTCTAGGATTTGAGCCTATCACATTGGGTATCAATAAGTAAAAAATTGTTTCAAAATATTCCATTAACATATATTATCATGTATAAAAATGCATTATCTGCGAAGTGATATGGATATACCACATACTTACAAGACTAGGTGCAACACAAACATGACCTACAGTTATGTACTACGATAATCAATGTGTTCTTAAACTTGTTTTCAATCTATTTTTTCATGAGCACAAAAAACATATTGAAGTTCAAGTCCATTTCATATGCAAGTATGCTCAACAATACAACATTCAACTTAAGTATTTCCCCATTCAAGATTAATGTGCAAATGTCTTCATCAAGTCACTTGCATGTGATAAGTTTGAGACATTCCAAGATTCATTCTCTCATTCTCTCAAGACCATGACGAATCAAGGGGAGGAATATTAGAATAAATAAACTAGATACATCATAAGTGATATTGTTTTAAATAACAACACACATATAATCTTAGACATTAGTATTTTGTGGGAGTAAATTACAACTCCCATAAATATTAGGCTTAGTTTAGTTAGAACTATATTAGTATTTGGTAGATAATTATCCTTAGTAATAAGAACTATTGTCACATTATGAATTTGTATAAATAATGGCTTCCCCAAATAATTCCACAAATTGTCCAACTATGAAATTGTGTCTTTTATAAAATGGGAGATCAACGTCATAATTTTTACCACTCCATGATGAAAGCACACAATTTAAATCATTTTTATATAATGTGGCATCAAGATTTGAACCCATCCAAACAATCAATTCTTTCCCAAAAGATTTTTATTCTAATCTTGTAGGCAATAACTTACATGAGTGATATTGTTCTCTTTGTCACTCTCATTGATTTCATGGTAGATGGTGATTTGGGCACTAGACAAATCAAACTTCATCTCTAAAACACTAAATACATTAAAGTTTTTAAATAAAATATGCACCAATAATTATGGATTAGTAGGTGTGGTTAGTGGTAATTATGTATTAGTGACCAATTGCATTTACAGTTTTCAATTATTATTTAGCTTTCTAAATAGGGGTGATTTCAATTATCAAGAAAGAGTTGAACAAATTATTTCCATTTATGCAATTCTCATGTGTGTGAAACAATAAACAATACTCCTTTAATTTTACATCTAAAAGGTGATTTAATTTAAGCAATTACACTATACATGCAATTATCAATAGGAGTTCCTTAAATTTCACATTTGATAGAGAATTTTGATTTAATAGCCTTAAGCATCCATTTTTATTTAACCAAACCAACTAGTCTACCGCATTAGGATCCCTCACAGCTGACTCATCAGAACCTATTATGAGAAAAATGCTATAAAGGTGGTTAATCTAGGGAATGGACCCTAATGCCTTCCACTTATAACACTCAGATCGCACATCATTAGGCTATCCCCATCAGGTAAAAAATGTTGGATAATGGGTTTTATTAAATCGAATCTATAACCAACTATCAAGAGTATCCCTCACCATGGACTTTGGACTTGCCTCATCACATTGAACATAGGTTTCAAGGAACATACTAACCCTTATGTAATTAAACGTCAATCTAGCTATTTTATCACATCAGGTACTCTTAAGGCTGACCCACCGAAGCCAAGTGTGGGAAAAACACTATATAAGTGGTGAGGCTTGGGAATGGACCCTAAGACCTCCAACTTTTAGAACTAAGCTCACAAACTACTAAGCTATCCCCACTAGGTCAAAAAAATATTGGGTAATAGGTTTTATTTAACTAAATCCAAAATTGGATATAAAGAGTATCTTTATCCATAGAATATCGCTTTCTTCATCTCACTAAACAAAAATTTTAAGCTACCTACCAACCCCCATCATATTCAATGTCAAGTCGACTGGTCCACCTCATTGAGTACCCTCACTATTAACTCATCAGATCCTAGTGTGGGAATGATCATATAGAGGTGTTTATCCTAGGGACAAGACCTCCCACTTTTGTCACTCAACTCACACTCCACTAAATTATCCCCACTAGGTCAAAAATGTTGGGTAACATGATTTATTTAATTGGAGCCAAAACTAGCTGTCAAAAGTAACCCTATCCATGGACTATGGCTTACCTTGTCAAATTTAACATATGTTTTAAGTCTCATACCAACCCCTATCACATTGACCAACAAGCTGGGTAGTCTACCACATCGATTACCCTCATGACTAACCCACATGAGCCTAGTGCAGGAATGATGCTATAGATAAAATGTTGGATAACTGACTTTATTTAACTAGAGCCATAACTATATGTCAAGAGTAGCCCTAGCCATGAGTTGTGGACCTATCTTGTCACATTGAACATAGTTTTCAATCCACATACTAACCCCCATCACATTAAACACCGATTTGACTAATCTATTGCATCAATTACCCTCATGAATAACCCACCAGAGCCTAGTGTGGGAATAACATTATAAAGGCGGTCAACCTAGGGAATATACCCCAAGACCTCCACTTATAACACTCAACTCACACATTAGTAGGCTATCCCCACCAAGTCTAAAATCTTGGGTAATATGATTTACTTAATTGAAGCCAGAACCAATTATGAAGAGTAGCCTTAGTCATGGACTATGGACTTGCCTCATCACATTGAACATAAGTTTCAATCTACATAATGGCCCCCATCACATTTAACACTGAACTGGCTAGTCCATAGCATCGAGTACCCTCATGGTTGACCTACCTAAGCCTAGTGTGGGAACAATACCATAGAGGTGGTCAACTTGGGAAATGGATCCCAAGACCTCCCACTTTTAGCATTCAGCTCACACACTACTAGTTTATCCCCACTGGTTCAGATAATATATTATATTATTATAATATATATTTTAATAATAAAAATATATGCACATATATAATCTATATTAGCTATATCATATATTATTTTACTATATTACCATGATAATTAATACATTAAATATTTTTAATAATATATTATATTATTAATAATTATATATATATATATATAATGATGTTTTATTATATTTTTGACTACATACATTAGTAATAATATATACTATATATAATAATAAAATATTTGGTATTAGTAATGTATATATTAAATTAACATTTAATATATTTATAGTTAGTAATATATAATATAAGTATCTATATAATGTGCTCTCTCTCTCTCTCTCTCTCTCTCTCTCTCTCTCTCTCTCTCTCTCTCTCTCTCTCTCTCTCTCTCTCTCTCTATATATATATATATATATATATATATATATATATATATATATATATATATATATATATATATATATATATATATATATATATATATATATATATCAAAAACTCAATGTCTTGTCCCCACATCAACTATTTTATAGTGATGCTTTGATCAACACATCATATGTGGATCCTACCACAATTAAATTAACACTCGTGATGTCCTCAACCACCCTTGAAAATAGAAAACAACCAATCAAATATGCCAACACCTTGTAAGTTATAGACCCCTCTATAATGGGTGCATGTCATGTAAATCCACTAGCTACCTTGAATCTGGGTCTAGTATACGATATAGGTGATGTGGTATATGATATCCCCTGAAATGCCCTATCATTAACACTCACCATCACCACACAACTCACCTTAAAATATTTCATGACTTTCATGTTATTAACATCTAGAGTAATGAAATCAAGTATAACAACATACAAAAACACCAAACTCAGACCTTGGAAGAAAGAGCAAGGTAATAAAGAACATGCAAGTCGTGAAATATTTCAAAATGCATTGGGATATAATGGTGAGTGGTGATGAAATGGTATTTTAGGTGATAATATATATGCTATAGGGGCATATTGTACACCAAACCTAGATTGGTAGTGGTGAGATTCTAGAGTCTATCTTTTTGCTTCCATTCATCCATGTTGCCAATATATTATGCCTTAAAAATTAGAAATTATATCTCCTATGTCATTCATTGTAACATAGAGACAAATTCTATTAATATTACACACACACACACACATACATATGTGTATGTATATACATACATACATACACACATATACATATACATATACATATATATATATATATATATATATATATATATATATATATATATATATACATACATACATGTATTTATGTATGTATATATACATATTCATATGTGTGTGTGTGTGTGTATACATACATACATACACACATATACATATACATACATACATACATATATGTATGTATGTATGTACATACACACACATACACATGTAATATGGTAATATACACATACATACATATATGTGTGTGTGTATACATATATGTGTAGGCATGCACATGCGTGCGCACGCACACGCACACACACACGCGCGCGTGCACACACACACACACACACACACACACACACACACACACACACACACACACACACACACACACACACACACACACACACACACACACACACACACACACACACACACACACACACACACACACACACACACACACACACACACACACACACACACATGTATATATTATTGATAATAGGTGCAAAGTGTCAATGTCAAATGCATTATTTGCCTCTTTATCTTTCCATATTCAACACTATTATTTTGAGAGGCACTTTTTATTCCCATTACCACATCTTCCATGTCCATTTGTTTCTTCTAATGTTTTGTTAAAATTTAAAAAAATATAGATTCATCCTAGTTTATAATGTAAGTGAGATTGTTTGAAATAAAAACACGCCTACAAGCTTAGAGGTTAGTCTATTGGAGGAGTAAATTGTGTATTTTTTAGAATGGGAGATCAACACCAAAGGTTTCGCCACTCTATGATGAAAGCACATGAATTAAATCAGTTTTTATAATGTGGCATCAATATTTAAACCCATCCCAACAATAAATTATTTATCAAGATAGTGTTATTCCATTCTTGAAGGTAGTAACTTACATGATTGACAATTTTCTCTATGTTCCTTTCATTGATTCCATGGTAGATGGCAATTTCAGTGTTGGACAAAGCAAACTTCATCTCCAAGACACTAAATACATTCAAGTATTTAAACAAAATATGTATTAATAATTATGGATTAGTAGTTATGTTTAATGATAATTATGGATTAGTGACTAATTGTATTTTTAATTACATTTATTGCGTCTTCAATTATTATTTAGCTTTTTAAATAGGGGCAAGTTCAATTCTCAACAAAGATTTAAATACATTGTTTCCATTTATGCAATTATCATGTGCATGCAGCAATTAATGAGGTTCCTTGAATTTCACATTTAAAAGGTGATTTAATTTATGCAATTCCATTGTATACACAACTATCGATAGGGGTTCCTTAAATTTCACATTTGAGAGATAATTTTGATTTAATAGCCTTAAGCATCCACTTTTAATTTTTGGGCGAAATTTAAATAATTCTTAATGTTTACAAAATTAAAAGTTTGAGATTTATTTATATAAATTGTTACAATCTCTGATCTGGTAATAGAGATATGTAAATAAATATTTATCATAGTTTTTAGTTAAGTTATGGATTAGTAGCTATGTTTAATGGTAATTATGGATTAGTAAACAAATGCATAGTAGATATTATTTAACTCTTATTTAAATTTATAATCATTTTTCCACAAGAGGTGAGTTCAATTCACATTGTGTTAAAGATCTAAACTTGTGCCTTTAGATGAATATATTTACAATATCTTAGCTATTTTTAAAATATAATAAATATAGAGTTAGAATACAAGGGAGCTCAAGCTCATTTAATAATCAGTCAATCCATTAAGAATGGGGGTATTTTTGTAGTTAGTGGTAGTTTTTTTTGTGTATTTTGTCAAAATGAGTCATGTTAGACAAATAATGCAAAAAGGAAGATATTTTTTTGCAAGCATTAGTTTCTTTTGTGCATTTTATAGTGTGACAAAGCATATTATTGTTATTAGGTCTTTCAAAAAATGGTTGTTAATGTGAAGTGCAAAGTTTTTCAATTGGGTTGTAGGTTTTAACTATGATATGTATTGATGCTATATTTTTATGTATATTAGTTTTTTAAATTGGATTTGTCTTTTAATATCTAGTTTTTTTATTTCGGCAACAATTTTTTCAATTGGGATGTGGGATTTATTTCCTTAACAATGAGATCATGTAATTTTATTCTTTGTATTTTTTTTTATAATAAGGTTTTGATTTGACTATTATGGGTTAATTTTGGGTGAAAATGTTCAATGATGAGGAAAAAAACTTAGAACATAGTGGAGCTTATCAGACTCCTATAAAAAGTGGCAATAGAAGAGTAGCAAATTTTTTAGCTCAATCATATATTAAATCCTACATTTTTTATTAAATTTATGTTTAAACGCTATTAAAGTTTGTAGAAAAAAGTTCAAGTAAGTGTATGTAATTTCTAGTTTCAAATTTGTTATCATGGAGTTACTACACATAGCCTTATATGGGCAACTTCATTTGAGATTTACATTTTTCATAAATTTATGATGGAATGGATATAAGAAAGTCCATATTACATAAAATCACATACATAAAATTTATGCTTACTGTATATTAGAAAGAAATTTCACTCAAACGTTTTCCAGTTGTACATCCTTTATGTAGTTTGTCAAGTGATGTTTTAATAGACTTGTTTGCTATAAATAAAAAACATAATTTATCTTTAGAAAATATAAAAAGAATTGAAATGAGATATCCTATACTCAAGTTTAATTCTCCCAAACAATTTGTCTTTCAAGGTGGTTACATATGTTAATTCTTTTCCCATACATATTTGATGGGTGTTGAAACTCCAAAAAAAATTGTATAATAACTCTAAGCATTGAGAAATTTTTTGGTGGTAGTTACAATTGTTTACCTATCTATTTCTAATTTGTACCTTTATAGTCAAAGAAAAAAAAATTGTATGTAACATGTTTTGATATGATTGTTGACTATGTTTTATGGGTTTCAATATTTACAACCAAAAAACATGTTCATTGCTCTTTTTTTTTGCATTTTTAGATATATCTTAAATTTATTTATAGACCCAAAAAATTTATTTATAGACCCAAAAATATATTTTGATTATCATAATTAATAATCGCAAATGCCTTGTTGTTGGTTAGAAACATTGCTTTGTAAAACCCTTATAGTGGGACCTTTGGATCTATGTTCACATTAATTTCTATGGAGGTATTCATCTACATCCAATAACCTAACCATTAAGGGTAGTTATCATTATGGCATCGAATGATAATCTAAATTATTTCTCAATGGTCAGTAATATATTTTATTGAGGGCTTATACTAGAAGTTCATGAACATATGAAGCCTACTAATCACTTTGTTTGAAAACAATTTTTTTCCCTATATATAAAAACTAATTACTTTGTGCCAAATAAATATTAAAAAAATTCATAGATTTAAATATTACAATATAAATCCTTCCTATCTATTTCATCACTTAGCTTATGTGCATCCATTTGTGACTTAAAACCTAAAGCAAGAAAAAAAATATCTTTTCTTTTGTAAAGTATTTTTTTTGTTATACTTTGACATTTTAGATGTTAGGTATTAATATATTATCATTGACTCTCAATGTCATTCTTTAGTTTTTAAATTATTTTATTAATGGGAGGTAGAGAAAGAACCCTTTCTAATTAGTTATTTGCATGCAAGTATTTTAACACATCCATGTTCTAAGTGAGCTTTGGGATTTGTTCTTGTGAATTGATTGTAAGATCTGACTCTCTTGAAAACTCATTCAATGGATGTAGTGGATGATGTATTTATGAATGATGTCAATATTCAATGGTCAATACAATTAGATGTATAGTATATTAAAAATATGCCTAGTAGAATTCTTGCATATTTTCCCTTTCTTATTTGTGTTTGGAAGTTATGATTGATGTAAATTGAACTTGAATTTTAAATATGAATTTGCATAGCTTATATTTGGGTTTCACAAAGTTGATTCAGGACTACTAGAATGACAACAATGACAACAAACCATCATTTTTTAATATTCTTAAAAGGCTTGAGATGATCAAGGAAACTTTATCTTTGGAACATCATTGGTCTTTCTTGCACCATAGTTGATTTTTTTTCGTATCCTTAAATGTTATGGCATGATAATCATGCCATGAATTCAAACCTTGAAATTTCATATTTGTGTCTATGATAATCATATGTTTAAATGTTTGGTTTATCATAAAAGAGAATATTACATTATCTTATAAAACACTAATGTATCTATAACTAAGACATGTTGGATTTATTGTAAATGAGAATATTATAATATTTAAAAAACCACAAATGTATCAATAATAAAGATAGTTTCCATATGTAGTCTTCTATAATTTTATGGCAAGCTCACGAGCTATTGTAAATTAATGCCAACTAGCATTTTATTTTCTAGTGCTATTTCAAACATTGTGTACACAATTTTGAAATCAAGGCGTATTGACCATAAAACTAAATCCCATAGAATAGGGTTTAGTTAAGTTATGATTTAAAATTAATATGTAATTGAAAGAAATAAATCCATCATTAAGTGGATTAAGGACCTGATCACATGATCCTTTTCATAGCTCTTTAAATGTTACGTCCTTGTTGTAATGATATCATGTGCAGATTAGTAACTGAACTTTGAAAAGAGTTGACATTTCTACACTTTATTATCATTCAAATAGAGGTGCATATTTTATTTTTCAGTTCAAACATCCCTCTACATTCAATGAATATGCCTTATAATGTTATTTTTAAAAGAATTGACACTCCATTTTGATTTTGAATTTGTTTATACTCTATTTGTATCAATTGTCATTGCAATATCTAAACAACAAGTACAAGTGAATTCATTTAACCCACATAATGATAAAATTGAGATAATGTATAATCTTGTCTTTTAAAGTCTAAAATATGTTTTTCTTGTTGGCAATTCCTATTAACATGTGTAGAATTCAGAATATTAATGTCAAGCATAACAAAGAACCAATCACTTTTTTCACCCTACAACATAAAGTTATTTTATGTATTCATATAAATAACAAACAACATATGTTTCTATTTCACTCCCACTCTAAGCTCCCAAGTTATGTGCTTCAAATCAAACTACACCAAACATATTTTTCCTTGTTATTTAAATTTTAACTTTTTTGAAAATGATATTGTAATTCGATTATTTTTTCATAAAACTTAATGCAGATCTATTGGAGTAACTCACCTAAATTCAAAACTTGAAATATATAACTTGTTAAGTTCAAAATATTTATTTATTCAATTTTTCTTTTTTTTGTGGATTTTATGTTTTATTTGTTATGCTCTATTGTCCCTATTAGTATGATTTTCTTTCTCAGTTTTTTTATGTATTTTGTGTTTTTTTATTTCAAACCACATGTAACCAATTTATCATCTACAAATTGTTGATCATGAATCTCATCTATAGGAATTCATGCTCTTGTTTATCATTCTAAGCTTTTTGATAAAACACAAGACTACAACCTCCAATTTGCACCAACAACATCCAAAAAGTGCTAGGAAGATTGAGAATTAATAGTTATAATTTAATGATTTTGCACTCCATCATAATTTTAGACCTACTTCTATATAGTAAATGGATTTAAAGTCTTGTGGCTCTCATAAAGATCCATGGTTGTTTAAACTACTTTGATAATTTATTTATGTTTCAATCCACATTGATTTTATTCATGAATATTTATGCACAAACCAAAATGATATTCCAAGTCCACAGACAAAGAAAACAGAAGTGAACTCACAATTACTTAGCATGGGAAAAAATTTCAAACAACAATGTTATTCTATTAAAGAAGTCAATGCTGGTTTCTTTATTATTTCTTCTTGAATTACTATCACCCCACATGGACTTGGCATTCCATGGCCTTGCTATCCTTAGTAATAAGAGTTATTGTCACTATGTTAGATTATACAAATAATGGCTTTTCCAAATAATTCTACAAATCAACCAACTATGAAATTGTGTATTTTGCATAATGGGAAATCAACACCATAAGTTATGTCATTATATGATAAAATCACACAAATTAAATTAGTGTTTATATAATGAGGCATTAAAAATCAATTATTTCCCAAGAAAGTGTTCTTCCATTCTTGAAGGAAATAGCTTACATGAGTGGCATTGTTCTCTATGCCACGCTAATTGATTTTATGGTAGATAGCGATTTGGGTGTTGGAGAAAGCAAATTTCATCTCTGAAATACTAAATACATTCGATTGTTTAAATAAAATATGCACCAATAATTATGGATTACTAGTTTTTTTAGTGATAATTATGGATTAGTGACCAATTACATTTACAATGTTCAATTATTATTTAGTTTTCTAAATAGGAGTGAGTTCAATTCTCAACAAAGTATTGAACACATTGATTCCATTTATATAATTCTCATCCGCATGTAACAATAAATGAGGTTACTTGAATTTCATATCTAAAAGGTGATTCAATTTACACAACTCCACTGTGCACATAACTATTAATAGGGATTCCTTAAATTTCACATTTGAAAGATAATTTTAATTTAATAGCCTTAAGTGCCCATTTTTATTTTTTATTTTTTTAGAGGGGATTGAGCTTTAAATAATTTTTCTCAATGTTTACAAAATTAAAATTTTGAGGATTAAAATTTTGAGATTTATTAATATGAATTGGTGCAGTTTGAGAATTAGAATGTTTATTTTGGCCCAGATTGTTCGTTGTCACAGAATATTTCTTAGATTGAAAATTTTACCATAATAGTGATAGGAATTGGATGTCTACACCAATAGATATTTGGGAGATGATCTTGATAACATAGGCTCTTTCCAACTCTATATTAATGGGGGAGAGTGATGGAGGAAGCATAGACTTACATTCATTTTTGTGAAAATGCTTGGGATGCCCCTTGCATTTATGAAGATGTTCAAAGGAAATGGAGGGGAAATTTCCTTCCCAAATTTCAAATTTGAGAAGGGATAAAGTTCTAGAGATTGGAAATCTCTCGACTTTACTTTTTCTGAAGCAAGGGGGGAGGAGAGGGTGCATGTGATTAGAAAGTGGGTGAATTAAAAATTATAATATTAGGAATTATGTGGTAATTGGGGTAAATTAGGAATTAGAATATTACAAAATAGGAATATGTGGAGAGAGATATTTCATGTAGTTAGGATTAATTAATTTATTTATTTAAGGGTACGGAGATGTGATATTAATATAGGATATTGGGATTACGTGTTAATTAGATCATATGAATAGGATATTAGATGATATTAGGCATAATTAAACAAGTTAATTTGGCAAGCAGAATTAGATACAAAAAAAAAATCCCAATCAATATTAGTGTGCAAATGTCTTCATCAAGTCACTTGCAAGTGATAAATTTCAGACATTTCAAGATTCATTCTCTTGTACTCTCAAGACTGGGGAATCAAGGGAAGGAATGTTAGAATAATTAAATTAGAGTCATCATTGTTTATAATGTAAGTGAGATTATTTTAAATCATAACACATCTAAAATCTTAGATGTTAGTCTATTTTGAGGATAAATTGTAAATCCCATAAATATTCAGCTTAGTTTAGTTAGAACTTTGTTAGTAGTTGATATATTATTATCCTTAGTAATAAGAGCTATTGTCACTCTGTTAGCTTGTACAAATAATGGCTTTCCCCATTATGTTTTACATTGAATAAATAATTTCTTTTGAATAACTTTGATAATTTTGTTGGCACTTCTCTCTATTATATATTGTGCCCAAAAAAATTTCCCCACGCCATCAATTGAAATAAGAAAGGAAAGCAAAATAATTTTATAAAGTGACCAACTATGAGATTGTGTTTGGCAGAATGGGAGATCAATGCCATAAGTTATGCCATTCCATGATGAAAGCAACAAAATTAAATGAGATTTTATATAATGTGGCATCAATATTTTAACCCATCCCAACAATCAACTCTTTCCCAAGAGAGTGTTCTTGAATTCTTAGAGGTAATGACGTAAATGAGTGACATTATTCTCTATGTTGGTCTCATTGATTTCATGGTAGATGACAATTTGGGTGTTGGATAAAGCAAACTTCATCTCTAAAACACTACTTGTAACAAAGGAATAAGCACAACAAGAATACATTGACTACAAGGAGACATTTGCTCCCACAATGAAGATAAATATTATCAGAATAGTCTTTGTTATGGCTTCATATTTTGGATGGAAAGTCCATTAGATGGATGTAAAAATTGCCATCATGAATGGAGATCTACAAAAAGTCTACATGACCTAACCAGATGGTTTTGTCAAACTTGGTAAAAAATAAAAGGTATGTAGACTTATCAAGTCACTGTATAGTCTCAAATAGTCTTCCCAAGCCTAGTATATCAAAACATTATAAGTATCTTGTTTAACGTAGATTCTAGAGTAGTCCGTATGATCCAAACCTCTACTTCAAAAGGCAAAGGGGGATGTTGTGACTATAATTTTATATGTTAATGATATAGTCATCATTAGCAGATCATTGAAGATGATTAACATAACAAAGAACAAACTCAAACAATCATTCCACATGACAGATCTTGGGATACTACGCTACTATTTTAATTTGGAAGTATGGCAAAAGGGGCACCACATTTTTATGTCTCAAGTGAAGTATGCTAAGATCATGCTTGAGAAATTTGGAATGATGAACTTCAAACCTATTGCAACATATATGAAGATATGACTTCAATTGACTCATTCAGATCCACCACGACTAATAAATGTCAAGTTCTCTATTGATAGATGATTGGGAGTCTCATTTACTTGACATGCAGTAGGCCAAATATTGGTTATGATGTTATATATCTTTCACAATTCAAGCAATAAATAAAACAAGTCACTGGAAAAGCAACAAAGTAGATACTAAGATACATTCAAAGTGAAATGTAGTATGGCTTAGAATACAAGAGGAATGATCAATTCTTCTTAATAGGTTTCACAGATGAAAATCATGCAGGGTCAATTGATCATAGGAAATCCACATTTATATTTGACTTCTTTCAAGAATTTGGGCCTATCACATTAGGGAGAAATATGTAAAACTTTGTTTCAAAATATTCCACTAATGTAGAATATTGTGTAGCAAGAGGCATTGTTTGTGAAGCAATATGGATATGCCACATACTTTCAAGACTAGGTGCAACACAAACACAACCTATAGTTATGTACTACGATAATCAATGTGTTCTTAAACTTGTTTTCAACCTAGTGTTTCATGAGCATAAAAAACACATTGAAGTTTAGGGCCATTTCATATGCAAGCATGTTCAATATTACAATATTCAACTGAAGTGTTTCCCCGCTTAAGATTAATGTGCAAATGTCTTCATCACATCACTTGTAGATGATAAGTTTGAGACATTCCAAGATGCATTCTCTCATACTCTCAAGACTATGATAAGTTGCTTTACAAATTATGAAACAAAACTACGTGTAGGGCCCGCTACACAACTTCATGATGCATGATTTATCTCTTTAGATCCGTTCATTAATGTGTAGACAAACAATAACCATATTGGGTCACTATGGAACTGACCTAGGGATAAACACCTCAAGAAGACTCCATGGAGAAGAAGGTTGCCATTAAGATGGTATACCGTTTGGGGGTTATCAGTGTGGGGAATAAATAAAATAGATTCATCATTGTTTATAATGTAAGTGAGATTGTTTTAAATAACAACAAACAGATAATCTTAGACATTAGTCTTTTGTGGGAGTAAATTGTAACTCCCATAAATATTAGGCTTAGTTTAGTTATAATTATATTAGTAGTTGATAGATCATTATCTTTAGTCATGAGAACTATTGTCACTCTATCAACACCACAAGTTCTGCCATTCCACAATGAAATCACACAAATTAATCAATGCTTATATAATGAGGCATTAACAATCAATTCTTTTCCAAGAGAGTGTTCTTCCATTCTTGAAGGCAATAACTTACATGAGTGACATTGTTCTCTATGCCACACTCATTGATTTTATGGTAGATGGTGATTTGAATGTTAAACAAAAAAAAAAATCATCTCCGAAACACTAAATATATTCAAGTGTTTAAACAAAATATGTACTAATAATTATTGATTAGTAATTGTGTTCAGTAATTATTATGGATTAGTGACCAATTACATTTACAATATTCAATTATTATTTAGCTTTCTAAACAAGAGAGAGTTCAATTCTCAACAAAGAGTTGAACACATTCTTTCCATTTATATAATTCTCATGTGCATATAACAATCAAGGAGGTTTCTTGAATTTCATATCTGAAAGACAATTTAATTTACACAGTTCCAGTGTGCACACAACTATTATTAGGGGTTCCTTAAATTTCACATTTAAGAGAAAATTTTGATTTAATAATAATTTTAAGTGTCCATTTTTTTTTATTTTTTTTTAAAAGGAGGGTTGACCTTAAAAAAAAAATTCTCAATATTTACATAATTAAAAGTTTGAGATTTATTTGTATAAATTGGTGAAGTTTGAGATCTATTTGAATAAATTGTTGCAATCTCTGATCCGATAACAGAGACATGTAAATAAATATTTATCATGGTTTTTAATTAAATTATGGATTAATAGCTATGTTATTAATGGTAATTATGGATGAGTCAGAAATTACATATTAAACAGTCTTTAATTCTTAGTTAACTTTCTAATCATTTTTCCACATGTTGAGAGTTCAATTCGCATGGTGTTGAAGATCTAGACTTGTGCCTTTCGATGAATTTATTTATGGTATCTGAGCTATTTTGAAAATACAATACATATAGAGTCAGAAGGCAATGGAGCTCACGCTCATTTAATAATCAGTTAATCCATTCAGTCATATATGGATATGGATAAATATAACAACAGCTTATAATAATCTACAACTGATTATGGGTCTGCAGATTGTAGTCAAACATTATAACAAATTACTTGCACTTGGTTGCTTATAAGCATTACATTTATTTATTTTATAAATAAAAACTTTCTTGAGAATAGTCACTTGTGACAGGGGCAAGTGGAACATGTGCATCCAGGGCCGCAGTTGCAGTCATTTTCTTGTGAAACAGTCTCGCTGCACAACACAAAAATTAGAATGTTTATTATTTGGGCATAAACCCATTAAATATTAAATAACAGAAAACCCACCCACCTCATATTGAAGCCGACTTCCATAATCCCGTCCACCTGGAAGCTGTTGCGCTTCTTGCTGTGTCATAACAGAAAAAACATATTTTACTTAACAACAAAACACAACCATAATGAAGTGAAGTGAAGAAGAGAGATTATTATTATAAAAAACATACGTGCACTGGCTTTTGTCGGCACAGTCGCAGTTTCCACAGGTGGAAGACATCTTTGCAAGAAGCGTGCTTTGAAGAAAATAAAGAAAACCAGAGGAATTTGTTTATAACTCAAAACACAAAATGCTTTGAAAACTTGGGTCTGCGAATGCTCCATTTATAGGCAGCCAGTGGGCCCTCTAAATGCGGTGGCATGGCATCGTCTGAGGTCTCCTTTCGGAATCGAAATATTTATTAGATATGGCAGACATTGCAGGGAATCTCTCTAATAAAAATCAGATTGTATTGGTGCAGCGAACAGTGGTGAAGTCAGCGATAGCCACATAAACCCATAAAGAAATAAGAAATATAAATGACTTCCAACTTCCCTAATAAATTAAAAATATCTTTGAATCTTGTACACCATTATATCAGTTATCGCTGGCTATTGTCACATCGGCAGCGAAGGGATCGATATTCCGTATACTGTTATTATTGTCATGATGCGACTATTTTATGATAAAAGAAGAAAACCATTCCCTCTGCACTGGCTTTTGTTAGCACAGTCACAGTTACCACAGGTGGAGAAGAATACTTGGTAGGCCACACGATTGTTACATTTGATTAGATAATTCTGGTGCTATTTTATTCCAACGAACTGCTTTGTCTTCAAAGGGTACTATTTTTTAATGAACGGCTTTGTCTTCAAAGGGTACTATTTTTTAATGAACGGCTTTGTCTACAAGAGAGTAACGTGTAAGTTTTTATTTTCGTAAATCGAGATTTTGTATAAGTGTTAGAATGATTTTAAGGTAAGTTGGATATTGATGATGAGAGCTAATGATAAATATTTGAGAGGATATCATACACCAAATTATTTATATCATATTTTAAATTTGGAAATCAATGTAAGAAGTAGATTCACATGATTTATATTCATTACAAAGGAGTCTGCAGCGTGTAACATGGTGATATCTTTGTTTGACAGACTTATAATATCAAAAGTGAGTAGAGATAGTATGAATGCTGATTGAGTTGGGACTGACTTAACATATTTAAATAATACTATTCAATTGTTATGTTCATGACACAATACAATATAATGTTTAGTAGTATTTTTTATGAAATAAAAAATAATTAAATGTGATAAAGTGGAGTGGGAGAGTAGGTATTATGTAGGGTTGTGCATGTAACAATGAAGATTGTAAAATAGAGTTATATAGAAGAGTGTCTAGATTAATGATGTATTGTGAGTGCACTATTTTACACACCATGTTTCATAAGCTTAAATAAATCTGTTTTAGTACTACTATATCACCACACATCATCACAATTTGTAGAGGAAATCTATTTGTATTTTTTTTGCATCATAATTGATAGAGGAAATATGTTTGTGTCTTTTGAATCACCCTTTGGTTGCCAAGTAAGAGACATGTAGATTAACGATGCATTGTGACTGCACTTTTTATACCATGCTTCAAAATCTTAAATAAATCCACCATACTACTACTATATCTCCACACTTCATCACAATTTGTAAAATAAATCTAGCTGTATGTTTTTTCTTTTTGGATGTTAATTTGTAGAGGAAATCTGCCTAGATGTCTTTTACATCACTGATATTTCAGATCACTTTTTTTTTTTTTTAAATAATTCTTGATATTCACTCTTATTTTGACAATGGAGTAGGAGTTTGTTTATTATGCATCACAAATTGTTAGGAAAATAGAAGACGTTGAGGTAACTTATCTTTATGATAATATATATTTTTAACAATTTTTAGATTAGTTGTTTTCTTTTTTTTTTTTTTTCGAAAAATGGAGTAAGAGTAGATCCAATATTTTTTTCCTTGATTTCTTTGTTAATTTGGTTGCAACTATTGTCTCTGTAAAAGATAAATATTTGAGCTCAAGATTCTAAGGTATTTTTGTGTGTGATGCTTTGTATGGTTGCAAGTCTTGATGTAGCACCTGGCCCTGGGAAACCTAGTGAAATCGCTCATATTTTTCATGTGATTACACTTTGCATCAAAAAGGGGAATCCAATAGGTTTAAATTTTTAAACCCAATATCATTTCTTGTGTAACGACCATTATTATTATTATTATTTTTAAGCTTGACGAATAGTAAGAAGCAAGTGATACAAGGAGGCCATTGATAATTGAACTCCTATAGTGGCGATCATATGAGCCATAAATAGATTATGTGTTTTCTAGATCTCTCTCAACCAAGAGATAATTTCTTCTATTGTTTAATTCAATTTGTTTACTAATTTAATACAGACAAGGTTTAAAATTACAGTGTAATTTTAACTGGAATGGTGATGATATTGTAGGGTAATCCCTATGTAAAAACTTCTAGTAGATATCTTTTTGCTTTTGATAAATCTTTGTTTCAAAGAATCTATTAAGTAGATATTATAATTCTAAGCTACTAGTTGAAAAATTTTAATCTACTAGTTGTAAATTCAATAAAAAATAATTTAGCTTTGGTTATTTGCATTTGAAAATTTCTTCTGGTTGAGTCCCAAGCAATTTATTATTATAAAGTTAAAGCTTACCCACATGCATATAAAAACCCATGTGTGATGATTGTAGAGATCATGAATGATTTGGGTAATGCCTAATGATATGTGTCATTATGTGAATAGACAAAAACAACTTTATCAAAATAAGTAGTATCTAAAATAACCCTACACTTGTAAGGAATTCACCATGATGCTAGATGAAGCTAAGCTTGAGCTTCAACACAAAAACACCTTTGATGTAAAAAATAATCCACCAATAGTTACCATAAATATTTTGTAAAGTATTTGTCTTTGAGTGATAGTTTAGGGGTAACTGATTAAAGCTTAAGCATTTAATTTTGTGGATATTTGAGCTTTGTGAAAATATTTTTAAGTATATATTTATGTTTTTTAACCATAATAAAATTATTTGAAAAATATGGATTGTATTAAATATATATTCCATCTTTGACATTTTATTTTTAAAATTTGAATGGTCTTAAGTTTTGAAGATCGATGTTTTTTGGGTATGTTTAAAGAGCATTACATATCTAACAAGGCCATGAAATTAAAAATCCTATCGAAAAAGATGTTATTTTTTAGAAGACATGAACCAAGCAAACTCTATAACATGTTGCAATTCTATTTAATGCAGGAAGAGAAAAATTAAAAAATATATAGAAATATATTTTTGACAAAAGTATATGAATAGGGTCCACCACTTGAGGGGTCTACATTCACTTATCATATGATCTTTCATTGGGTCTACAAAAGTGTTTTAATCCTTGCACAACTTCACTAGTCTTGAACAATGCTTGGTTGCTTAAGTCATTGATTTATAACAATTGAATTCAAAGGAAATTACCATCTAAACTAGCACATTTATAAGAGTACTCCTTAATATAATCTATGTTTATTAGCCAACACTTTTCAAGGCCTTTTTTTAATTCTTCAAGGGCCAAATCCATCTCTAAAAATGTTCGTGTAGCATCTCCCAATAGAACTTAAACATGTTCCAATTATTTAGCTAGATAAATGATGTAATTATCTATCTTATTTAATCTTGGATCGATGATAAATGGTGAATTCATATGTTAAAGTATCTAACATCTTATCCACCTTGCCCTTAAATATTTTTGGGGTTATCCACTTTCCATTTTTTCCTAAAAAATAAGGAGTATAAATAAAGAAATCAAATCCCAAGTTTTATTTGTACAGGGTTCAAGTGTCTAAGTCATTTATTCATATTTTATTCTAACTCACTCCAAGGATTAAAAATAATGACTAGCATAGTTGAGAACCATCTCTTATCCATATATCATGTAGTAAACTGAAATAATCATGCTTAGAGCTACATCAATAACTTTAATCATTTTCCTAAATGCCAATAATTTATTTTTGTATCTTTTCAAAAAAATTGTATTGACTTGACTTGGGACAAATAACTTTTTAGATTTAGAAAAAATTTGAAAAATAAACTAGGTTAAGCTCTCATACTTTTGTTTCACAACATTTAAGTCTTCAAAGCTTCTCATAATCAGTCTCAACTCTTCTTCTATTTCGATAAATTTTTTTCTTGTACTACTCATATTCCTCTCCCACTCTATCAAGAAAAACATCACTAAAGGTTTTAAGCATGAAAAGGATTGTTGGATTTTTTATTTTGACCAAATCCACCAAAACCTGTGTTTGTGTAACTATTATAATTTATTCATTCCCTCTCTTTCCTTTACTCCTTGTAATTGAATTTATTTTTTTGTTATCATATTTCATTTTTATTTTAGGTTCCTTAATAATAACCATGTATATGTTATCCTTTCTCTTTATTTTAAAATAAAATTATGTGTCTAATTTTGGTTATAATCCCTAGGAAGACCTTCCTCATCACTTTGCGTAATTAGACTTATAATCACATTTTCAATAACATTAGCTAACAAAATAGGTTCTTAAAAAAATAAATGGAGTAGGGAAAACATTATTTTTTGTAGTATCAAAATAATAGGATTGGAAATAATAATATAAATTTTTGGAGTGAGTGTGTTCACACTCACTTATGGAGTTAAGCTTGATTTGGAGTTTATTATAGTTGTTGTATTATTATGTGCATGAAAAATATTTGGTATATCCCTATTTAGGAAAGCCAAGCTATTTGGAGTGGATCATAACAACCAAGTGATTGTTATGAAACCAATTCATATACCTATTTACTAAGCACTCCTTGTGTTATCTCTTATGTTATTGAAGAGAGAAGATATGTAGATTGTATATTTACTTTAAGTCAATAATGAATTGACTATTGTCTAATTGTATTTATGTGTGATGATGGATTAATTATGTGGTAAAAAATTTCAAGAGAGATGATGGAGTTTGAAGAAGTTCTCATAACTCTCATATGGTATCAAAGCATTGAATATTTTTATTTGTTTAGGTTTTAAAAAGGCTTTAGTTAAAGATTTAGTGTATTTTTTATTGGTCACCACCTATAGCTATGTTATAACCACTTACTCCTACAACAAGCTTCAATGAGACCTTCATCTAAATTGGCTAACATTATAGTGTGTCTTATACCTATTGGGCTTTTGGCACACTGTCATCAAGATTTGTCTACTTGGGACTCATTGTTTAGCATATTTTTTGTGAATCATTCATCCCCTAAATACCCTTGGAGAGAAATTTTAGTGGTATATTTGACCAATTCCAATATTAAGACCTTTGCATGACATTCAAAATTAAATAAATTAAATGTGATTAAGTGGGGTTAGAGAGTAGGTATTATGCAGGGTCATGCATGTGATAATTAATATTTTAAAAAAAATGTTATATAGAAGAGTGTGTAGAGTAATGATGCATTGCAACTACACTATTTCACACACCATGCTTCAAAATCTTAAGGAATTCCACTATGGTACTACTATATATTCACACATCATCATAATTTGTAGATGTAGTTTATATTTTTTTTTAACATCATAATTTGCAAAGGAAATATGTCTATGTCTTTTTCATCACCCTTTGGTTGGCAAGTAGGAGGAATGTATATTAATGATGCATAGTGATTGCACTTCTTATACCATACTTCAAAATAATTAATAAATCCACTATGGTAAGTTACAATATCTCCACACCTCATAACAATTTCTCGAGAAAATCTATATATGTTTATTTTTGCCCCATATTCTAGTGAGAAGTGTATAAATTTTACCTTCTATTTATATAGGGCATATATAATGTATTTATGAATTGAGTGGAAAAACCACATTCGATTAATAACATGAATTTAGGGATGGAAATCGATAGTGTGTGTGTGTGTGTGTGTGTGTGTGTGTGTGTGTGTGTGTGTGTGTGTGTGTGTGTGTGTGTGTGTGTGTGTGTGTGTGTGTGTGTGTGTGTGTGTGTGTGTGTGTGTGTGTGTGTGTGTGTGTGTGTGTATGTATATATATAGGGATAATAATCGATTGAGTGCCCCTTATCTATTATGAGACCTCTCTCTCAGCCTCAACTATAGATGGTAAATTGAGGCCCCATATTCTAGTGAGAAGTGTATAAAGTTTACCTTCTATTTATACAGGGCATATATAATGTATTTATGAATTGAGTGGCAGAACCACATTCGATTAATAACATGAATTTAGGGATGGAAATTGATAGAGAAGAGTGATTTTGTGATCAATAAATGACTGGTAGACACCCATTCCCATATTAGGGAGTTAATGATTTGCTAGGTTGTAATGTGTTATATTACATAAATTTAATAGATTATATCAATCTCTTTATTCTATTTTGTAAGAGCATCAATGATTAATGGGAAAAATAAGGGTGCAATGTGAAAACCATTCATTGAATTTGGAGTGCACAAATCATATTTGAGATTCTTCATGCCTCCATATAAATAAGGGAGGGGCTCAATTGATTTATATTTAAAGTAGGGGGTCAAGGTAGAATAGTAAAGATTCAACAATGGTGCACAAACCATATCATGAATGTCCTTAGTAGTAATCAACATGATATTTATTCAATTTATATGGATAGTGTTGTTGGTACACTATTTTAATTAAAAATAAATGAATGTTCTCATGTGACTAGGTGGAATCCCTAAAAGTGCCTATGCATGAATTTTATTGGTTTTAAATGGATATAGTGTTGTTAGATTGGTTTTATCATATAATCCCCATAATCTCAAGCAAAAAATATATAAAGGGGTGGTTGGATATGTGTAAGTCACCAATGCAACCCAAGTTTCCCCAATCATACCACTTTGGCTTGATTTTAAATTAAATTTAGGTGATCACATATATATGTGCCCCAAATCATCTACATTTATCCTCATTATAACTGGTTATGGTGTTGATGTGTGGTTTTTGGAACATAAGGGACTTAAATGAAAGTGAAATCAACATAAAGTGGTAGTTTGGTGTGTGTGGGTAACCAATGCAACCTATGTTACCCAAATCACACCAATTTGTCTTGAATTTAAAGTGAACTAGGGTGATCATGCATACAAGTACCAAAACTTGTTTTTATTTCTATGGTCACAAGTGGATATGGTGTTGGTGTGTCACTATTGGAATATAATGGAACTAATTGTAAGTAAAATCAAGATAAATAATTGGTTTAATGTGCAAGGGTCACAATTATGTTGACAAAATCACATGTTATTTTCTCGAATAAGAGAGAAATGGGGTGATCATAAACAGATATGCCAAAAATTACTTTCATTTACCTTGGTTTCAAATGGATATGGTGTTTTGTGTCTCTTTTAACTTGTAAGGGACCTAATCATAAGTAAAATTGGCATAAATGGGTGGTTGGGTGTGCACAGGTCATTGGTACAGCCTATGTTTCTCCATGCACACCACTTTGACATGAATTTGATTTTAATTTGGGTGACCATGCATAATGTGGCCCAAATTATCCCCATTTACCCAGGTTGAAAATGATTACGGCATTGATGTGTCACTTTTTGGCTTATAAGGGATCTAATCTTAAGTAAAATTAACATAAAGAGTGGTTGGGTGTGAATTGGTTTGTAAAATTAGATTTTGACAAACTAAGAACTCCTAAAAATATTAGCAAGGACTTCAAAAAGCCCCAAAACTTAAAAAATGACTATATGTCTACCCAAAATGAACATTAATTACAAAATTTATGTCTTGAAATCCCTAGGTCAATACTAAAATTCTAAAAATTGCCCAATTACTGACCATGTTAGATTTTTTTTTTAAATTATCTTCTAAATCATAAGTCATGTGGGTGTGATACCAATTCTAAAAGATGTAGAGTGACCCTAATTTTTTAAATTTACTAAAATAATTTTAAAATATAACTATACTTAACATTTGTTTTTGTAAACCACCCCTCTCCTAACACCCCACCTCCACCTTTTAATTTCTTGCCTTTTTGTATTCTAAGGGTTTATACTTACATCTCTTAGGAATGTGTATGCATTATATCACATATGCACATTTTAAGTGTAATTTCAAAAATATGTATAGTTATAAAACATGTGTACTTTCATACTTTTAGGAATGCATACACATTATAATAAATGTTTAGAATATGTAAGCATTGTAGGCTTGGTGTTTACCAAAACTAGAAAACATAATGCATACACGTTATTACAATAACACATACATAATTTATATATTTGTTGAAAATGTCCACAAAATTATCCACCAACTCCATGCACATACCCATCAAGTACAAGATAAAGGGAAACATAGACAATTACAAGTCAATACTTGTAGCAAAGGGTTATGCACAACAAGAATGTATTGACTACGAGGAGACATTTACTCCCACAAAGAAGATAATATTATTAAAATGTTATTTGTTATGGGTATAGAATTTGGATGGAAAGTCCTTAGATGGATGTGAAAAGTGTCATCTTGAATAGAGATATGCAATAATTATAAAATACCTAACCAGAGGGTTTTGTCAAACTTGGTAAAAAATAAAAGGTATGTAGACTTATCAAGTCATTGTATGGTCTCAAGTAGTCTTCCTGAGCCTAACGTATCAAAATTGACAAGCATATCATTCAATGTAGATTCTATAGGAGTCCATATGATCCAAACCTCTACCTCAAAGAACAAAGGGGGATGTTTTGGCTATAATTTTGTATATTAATGATCTAGTCATCATTAGTTATCATTGAAGATGATTGACATAACAAAGAACAATCTCAAACAATCATTAAACATGATAGATCTTGGGCTACGACACTACTATTTTCATTTGGAAGTATGGGAAAAAGGGCACTACATCTTTGTGTCTCAAGTGAATTATATCAAGATCATGTTGTCAATTTTTATTTTTTTGGGGATTGCCTTGAAATAAATTTTCTCAATGTTTACATAATTAAAAGTTTTGAGAGTTATTTGTATAAATTGTTTTAGTTTGAGATTTATTTGTATAAACTATTGAAATATCTGATATGGTAATAGAGATATGTAAATAAATATTTATTATGTTTTTTAATTAAATTATGGATTAGTATTTATGTTAAGTGGTAATTATGGATGAGTCAGGAATTGTATATTAGATAGTCTTTAATTTTTATTTAACTTTCTAATCATTTTTCCACAAGTTGTGAGTTTAATTTAAATGGTGTTGAAGATCTAAACTTGTGCCTTTCGATGAATATATTTACAATATCCAAGATATTTTTAAAATATAATAAATAATAATCAATTAATCCATTCAGACATATATGGATAAATATAATAACTTATCATAATAAACAATCAATTATGGGTCTATAGATTATAATTACAATAAATGATCAAACATTATAAAAAAATACTTGAACTTAGTTACTTATAAGTATTACATTTATTTATTTTATTCCCCTTTGCCAATACTATGACAAGGCTCACCAACCCCTCTACTTGGAGCTGCATGGAAAGAGGCTATAGAATCTATTAACCAAGATTCAACTTTATCCATAGCATCCTGTGCAACAACACCTGCAACATCTGCTTCTTCATGTTGATTTTCTACCAACCAACAATCTTTATTTACCTACTCTTTCTTTTCATAAGACCATAATTGACCATTCATGTTTTTCAATTCCTCCATTCTTAGTGTACTTTCTTCTGCCATTGCTCTACTCCCACTCAATCAGAAACCCCTAAGAGTGACCTGTAATCAAACAAAAAACCTGCTCCCTGCAACCTTAGCTCTGATACCAACTGTTAAGAACCCCATGAAAGCACCATTGATTACCATATACAAGCAACTTAAGATGCAGAATTAAACCATAAGTAACAAGTAACTAGAAACCAGAAACAACACAGAATATGAGAGACAATACCCAATTGTATTAATACTCATCTAGAAAAGAATACAATAAAGAAGATGCCACTTCTTCTTCACACCTCTCAGAGGCTTCCCACACCTCAAGTGTACAGTAATTCTTTCCTCAAAGCTCTCTCTCTTACGGTCCCAACACACAACTCAAACACAGAGTTGGTGTTCACCTCCAACCAGTAAGTATCCACTACTGCCAGTACACCAGTGCTCCACACACTCCACAAGTGCTCCATGCACTCCAAGTACTCAATGTACTCCAAGTAGATCTCCCCTAAACTTGCAAAAACCTACAACTCAAATGATCTTACTTATGGAAGGAACTACCTTGCCTTCCTCTTTGCTCTATAACCGAGTACACACTGTACTCCAAGTAGATCCTGCCTGATCTTGCTCCCTGTTGTGTTGTTGTCACCTTGATTCTGCTGCCACCTACAGATCAACCTAGTTCTGCACACCTGCAAACCTAGACCATGCACACACATACACCTGCAGATCAATGATCTTACTTACCACATGTAGATCTCCAAACGTGGCCTTGCACACCTGCTGACCAAGATCCTACACACCTGAAGAACCCTTTTGATTCTCCAAAACCAGCACCCACACTTGGCACTACTGTGGAACTAGGAGGAACACCCTTGCTCACTTCACACACAGAAGGAGCTAACTTTGCTCAACTCAAACTAGTACACTTTTCAATATAGCCCATGAGTCTCTTAAATAGATCTCATGCAAACAATAATTAGACATCCAATTACAATAATTAGATCTGCAGCTTCAAGTCTAAAATTGGCTCTTAACATGCAAACACTCAGTTCGTTAACAAACTGTTCGTGCAACTGACAGTTTCAGAACCGCACAGGTGACCGACATCGGTCCCTGTCTGTCTAGAGGTGACTGACATCAGCTGACTCCTATCGATGTCAGTTACATTCCTATCCACCACTGGCCGACGTTGGTCGGCCTAACCGATGTCGGTGACTGTGACACTCAGCAACCTCTTTCCCTGTTTGCATCAGTGAAGCTTTTAGCTCCACAACCTAACAATCTCCCACTTGGAGATAAATAACTACACTGTACTTGTACATGTACCCCATCTAATCTATTTCCTATCTTGTATCCCTCTTCAAGCTCAACCTTGAAGACCAACCACCACACAACCTATGGTGCACCTCCTGTCATCCAAGTAACCTGCCACATCCAAACCTACAAACCCATGTAGTGAAGTCCTGACCCTGCATAGTATGTATCCCTGCTGCTGGTCCCTCTCAAATACCTGAGAAACCACTTCCCCGAATTGGCTCATAACTCTCTGACAGCTCCCACTGTTGGGGAAAACTCAAGTCTATACCAGACCTCATGTGATTTCGGACACTGAACTGTCCAGCCCTTAGTGTGCTCCAATTCTGCATCCCGCATATTGAACCTTGCCAACACCTGATTCACATCAACTCCCACTAGAGACAAAATCAACCTGTGATCTTCCATGTCTCTCATGCCAAAGAATTTTGCTGCTCTAAATTCCTCATGACATGCCACTGAACTAACCTTACCCTTAGCTCAGAAAAACCCTATATGTACAAACCTGCTAGTAAACCATCCACATACAGTAACAAGATAATGTCATGACCATCATCCACCTGGTACGACAGACACAATGGTTATAATGACACTGACTAAAGCCCTGCTTTGTCATCCACCTATCAAAACCTGTACCACTATCCTGTAGCTTCCTCAAGACCATATGACCTGGCCTTTCGTCTCACGTGTCCATTCTCTCTATTCTTTAACCAAGGTATCCATTCATCTCAGTGCTTTCATATCAGCTGGCAACGCTACCAAATCTCCCATTTGGTTCTGCATCTTGTTCATGCCATGCTCCCACTGTTTCCTGGATCCTTCCTGCTCTGCAGTCAACAACTAGTATAAAGAAGAGGAACAATGAATTTGAGGCTTACTTGCACTTTCAGTCCTCCCCATGGGCATTTGAGACTCCTTGACAGCGTGTTGTCCACCCAAAATCTGTCTCAGTCACCGACCTCAGTCACTACACAGTCTACATCTGACTAACATCGACTCCATGCGACTGTCTAGGTCACTGACACCGGTTATCCTGCCGACATCGGTCTCCACCTGCCCAACACCACCGACTTCTCTGGTCTACACATGACCGACATTGGTACCTGTCTGTTCGACGTCGGTTACCCTTGACCAATGCTGGTACCTGTGTTCACCTGTGAGTGATGACTTTTTACCTGTGAGCTCTCCATGGATCAAAACCCTGTCCAAACCACCCTGCTCAAAAGTATCCATCCCCATCCATTGGTCTCTATCCATCATCTCCTCCAAGAACACCAAGGCTTTCCAGTTCTTAAGTTTATCAAATACATCAATCTTCCTTTTCCTGCAATAAACACAATCCTTTCTTGTAGCATCCCACTGCTCACAGAAATCTCGTTCTATGCTCTCCAAAGCTAAACTCTTCCCTTTTGACTTAAGAACATCCATTCCCTTCTCACGTATGTGGCCAAGCCTACAAAGCCACACCTGTGCAATAGAAGTGGAATCAGTAATATAAGTAGATAGATAAAGGATACCTACTTTCTTACCACCAACTAATTCAAGTGCATCTGTTGTGAGAGTTCTTGTGCATCTCTCATCACCCAAATTTCCTAAAGGAATTAGCTGCATCTCCAAGATTGGGACCTGCATGACCTCCTTCAACACCCATGTGTTGGCCGCCTACAATTTTAGCATCACTTCCCCTTTGCCAATACTATGACAAGGCTCACCAACCCCTCTACTTGGGGCTACATGGAAAGAGGCAACAAAATCTATTAACCAAGATTCAACTTTATCCAGAGCATCCTATGCAACAACACCTGCAACATTTACTTCTTCATGTTGATCTGCTACCAACCAACAATCTTTATTTACCTGCTCTTTCTTTCCATAAGACCGTAATTGACCATTCATGCTTTTCAATTCCTCCATTCTTAGTGTATTTTCTTCTACCATTGCTCTACTCCCACTCAATTAGAAACCCCTAAGAGTGACCTGTAATCAAACACAAAACCTGCTCCCGGCAACCTTAGATCTGATACCAACTATTAGGAACACCACGGAAGCACCATTGATTACCATATACAAGCAACTTAAGATGCGAAATTAAACCATAAGTAACAAGTAACTAGAAACCAGAAACAACATAGAATATGAGAGACAATACCCAATTGTATTAATACTCATCCAAAAAAGAATACAATAAAGAAGATGCCACTTCTTCTTCACACCTCTCAGAGGCTTCCCACACCTCAAGTGTACAGTAATTCTTTCCTCAAAGCTCTCTCTCTTGCGGTACCAACACACAAATCAAACACAGAGTTGGTGTTCACCTCCAACCAGTCATTATCCACTACTGCCAGTACACCAGTGCTCCACACACTCCACAAGTGCTCCATGCACTCCAAGTACTCAATGTACTCCAAGTAGATCTCCCCTAAACTTGCAACAACCTACAACTCAAATGATCTTACTTATGGAAGGAACTACCTTGCCTTCCTCTTTGCTCTATAACCGAGTACACACTGTACTCCAAGTAGATCCTGCCTGATCTTGCTCCCTGTTGTGTTGTTGTCACCTTGATTCTGCTGCCACCTACAGATCAACCTAGTTCTGCACACCTGCAAACCTAGACCATGCACACACATACACCTGCAGATCAATGATCTTACTTACCACATGTAGATCTCCAAACATGGCCTTACACACCTACTGACCAAGATCCTACACACCTGAAGAACCCTTTTGATTCTCCAAAACCAGCACCCACACTTGGCACTACTGTGGAACTAGGAGGAACACCCTTGCTCACTTCACACACAGAAGGAGCTAACTTTGCTCAACTCAAACTAGTACACTTTTCAATATAGCCCATGAGTCTCTTAAATAGATCTCATGCAAACAATAATTAGACATCCAATTACAATAATTAGATCTGCAGCTTCAAGTCTAAAATTGGCTCTTAACATGCAAACACTCAGTTCGTTAACAAACTGTTCGTGCAACTGACAGTTTCAGAACCACACAGGCAACCAACATTAGTCCATGTCTACCTAGAGGTGACCGACGTCGGCTGACTCCTACCGACGTCGATTGCATTCCTGTCCACCACTAGCCGATGTCGGTCAGCCTAACCGATGCCAGTGATTGTGACACTCAGCAACCTCTTAGCAACCTCCTTCCTTGTTTGCATTAGTGAAGCTTTTAACTCCACAACCTAAAATTTAATATACACAAAGTTTCTTTAGAATAGTCACTTGTGATAGGGGCAAGTGGAACATGTGCATTTAAGCCCATAGTTGCAGTCAATTTCTTCTGAAACAATCTCGCTACACAACACATGAAAAATTAAAATGTTTAGCTGAGGCACCTATAAAAAACCCATTATTTGGACATAAGCCCATTAAATAATAGAAAAACCCACCCACCTCATATTTAATCCATGTTTCACAATCTCATCCACCTAAAAGCTATCACTATTCTTGTTGTGTCATAACAAGAAAAAAATATTTTACTTAACAACCACCCATATACAAAACAAAAATATAATGAAGTGAATTTGGCCAAGGAATTTAGGACCAAGGAATCATATCATGGATCATATAGAGGTTAATTTGGCCTTGATGAGCACACTTGTGGAATTATTTGATATCTTGATGGTTCAATAAGCCCAAGAGTAAAATCCTTGGAAAGAGGCCATAGATGCAAAATATCAGTGATTGATGAAGAATAATAAATGGCAATATGTTGATCTTCATGAGGGAAAAATCCCATTGGTTTCAAATGTATATTCAAGACAAAGTATAAATTATATGGTAGCATATATAAGTACAAGCAAGACTTGTAGTAAATGGCTATGCATAACAAGAAGGCATTGACTATGAGGAGACATTTACTTCCATGATGAAGATAAAGACTATTAGAATGGTCTTTTTTATCGATACCAATTTAGATGGAAAGTATTGGATATGTAGGAAAAACTAATTGATAGAGGAGTCCTTGAGGTTAGCTTGACTTCGTGAGCCCACTAACCCATTTTCTGTCAAGGTGATAAGACCTAAGAAGAGGATATAGGGATTGAGCTATATTATAATATTGAGATCCAGCACATGTGATCTAATCACTTGATCTGAAAGGTGAAAAAAAACCTAAAAAGACCTTGGTGGAATTTTTAGTCAACAATAAATAATCTATATAAGATAAATGCATTGAAGAATAGAAAGTAGTGTCAACATAAGTATCCATAGGGAGATGCAAGCATTTGTGCAAAAATTCTAATTTTTAAAATTTGATGATTGGATCAAAATATTTATATAGTATATTTATACACCTACATCACTTAGAGATAAATTACACATCAATGTATAAGATAAGTATAATTTCTCATTTTTATTGTTTTTATCACAAAATTGAATGTTGTGCTTTCTATATTTGGCATATGTTTAGATTCAATATTTCTTATTAGAATATCATTATAATCTAAATTAATTAATTGAACTAATTTTTAGAGTAGTCTTTTAATTTCCTAACTAGGCTACTCTTTCATGTTAATCCTTATTTCTAAAAAGGGTTAAATATTTGGTGAACCCAGTCTCTGAGTCTTCTCATGCAACCCCTATCTTGTTATAGGGTTTTCAGCCACCTAGGGTTTCTAATTTTAGTAATTTGTAGATCTTAATTTTTTAATTAGTTTTTTAATTTTTGTTTACCTTTATCAAATATGTAAAATATTAATAAATATCATTTACAAATGGAATATAAAGTAGATTTAATCAACTATATAAATATAAATCAAGAATTAATTAATGCATTCTTATATTTTACACAAGAAGAAATCAACAACCATGTTAAGGCTAGTGTATCCACGTCTAATAATGGGGAAACCTTAGATGGTACAACTATTGCTACTTACTATATGGGAACAACTAATACTCCCATTCAATTACTGGTTTCAATGCCTTTCTCAACACAAGTGTTGTTTTCATCCCTTTTGGTGACTTTTCAAGTTTCAAATGAAAATCCCAATGGGTCTACTATGCACACTTTTTAAAAAGTTATTTAGTATTTGAAAGATAATTTTACCAAAAATGATAAAAATTCTCTAAAATCAACTTATTGTATTGATACACAAAATGTATTGCATAATCCTCTAGCACCTAAGATATCCTTGTACCCTTCATAACTAGTTTTGTTGCACCCAAGTTTACACTTTATGAAGGTAAGGGTGATCATGAACATCTTCAATATTTATATTCATCAAGCCTTTATTATGCTTTAAATGATGAAATTTTGACCAAAAAATTTCAATGAAGTTGAAAGGACTATGCTTTAAAATGGTTCTATGATCTAACAATATAATCAATAAGAGCATTCAAGCCTTTGGTGGATCAATTTTTAGCATGTTTTTAAATCAACATTACTAAAAATATTTCATATGCACAAATTTCCAATATCAAACAAGGAACCAATGATCCTATTAAAGAATATGTATTGAGGTAATAATACAAGGTTGGCCAAAATGACATATTTTTTAGGTAATAAGATAATGTTGGCCAAAATGACAAATCAAATGGAAGATAAAGAGCTTTAAAATATTTTTAAGAAAAAATTTCTTCCTCCCTTACATGATTATATTGTTTTCAAGTTAAAAAAAATTATGAATTTTTCCGTACTATTTAAGATATATAAATGAAACTTATTTCATTAAAAAAGCTTAAGTATGTAGCAAAAACACCAACTACATCCAATACCAAGTTTCAATTCAAACAAAGTTATAAGGTCAACCTATTAAGGCTAAAAATGAATCAAACACAATGGTTAATATAGTGTCATAATAACCTAATCAGCTTATCTTATCCAATACACATATGAGACATTTTACATGATTAATAAAGTCTCTAGCATCTTTACTTTTGAAGATAGTGGAGTGTCATATCATGTCTATCCCTCCTCCTATGGTGGTTGATATGAGTCAAAATATACCAAAATGATATGATGACAATGCTTATTGTGACTAACACGAATGTGAGGGGAATTCCATGAACAAATTTTTAATTAAAAGCACAAGATATAAGATATTATTGATAGTTATCCACTCACCTTCAAGGATTCTCAAACATATTTCGGATCACAACCTAATGATCATCAAAATTAAAACATATTCAACTATCCATTACAAGTTCATTTTGTGTATTTAGGATGTGGATAGGGAATATATAATACAATGGTCACATTAATAGGTGGTGGATCCAATCTCTCTTTATATATGGGGTGTCCCTATATATATAGATCATATATAGTTGAGGTTGACTAAGAGGTCTCATAATAGATGAGGGGCACTCAACTGATTATTAGCCATATATATCTATCTAGCAAGGGCACCACATAAAAATTTGGGAGAGGGGGACCTTGATTGACATATCTATATATATGAGTAATTGAGGGGCCCATATTCTAGTGAGTAATGTCAAAATTTTACCTTCTATTTAAATAGGACATATATAATGTATCAATGAATTGAATTACAAAACCACACTCGATTAATAGCATGAATTTATGGATCAAAATCAATAGATAAGGGTGACTATGTGATCAATAAAAGATTGATGGGCACCCATACCCATATTGGGGAGTTAAATATTTTTTAGGTTGTATTGTACTATATTACATAAATTTAATATATTATATCAATCACTCTATTCTATTTTGGAAGAACATCAATGATTATTGAAAAGAACACTAATGATTACTAGGAAAAACAAGGGTGTGATGTGAAAACCAGTCAATGAATGTAGAGTGCATAAATCATATTTGAGATTCTTCATGCCTCTATATAAATAATGGAAGGGATCGAATGATTTATATTGAAAGGAGGGGGTCAAGGTAGAATAGTCAAGCTTCAAGAATCCCTGAATGTGCCTATGCATGAATTTTTATGGTTGCAAATGGATATGGTGTTATTAAATTACTTTTAACAGATAATCCCCATAATATCAAGTAAAAATAACATAAATGGGTGGTTGGATATGAATAGGTCATCAATGCAACCCAAGTGTCCCCAATCATACCACTTTGGCTTGATTTCAAAATCAATTTGGGTGATCACACATATATGTGCCCCAAATCATCTACATTTTTCGTTGTTATAATTGTATATGGTGTTGTTTTGTGGATTTGGAACATAATGGACATAATCATAACTTAAATAAATGTAAAGTGTTAGTTTGGTGTGTGTGGGTCACCAATGAGACTATATTAACCCAATCACACCACTTTATCTTGAATTCAAAGTGAACTAGGGTGATCATACAGACATGTGTTAAAACTTGTTCATATTTCCATGGTCACAAGTGGACATGGTGTTGTTGTGTCACTTTTGACATATAATGGAACAAATCACAAGTAAAATCAACATATATTTTTGGTCAGATGTACAAGGTTCACAATTATGTTTCCACAATGACATATGTTTTATTGAATTAGAGAAAAATGGGATGAGCATAAACAAATGTTCCTAAAATTATTTGCATTTACCTTGGTCGCAACTAGATATGGTGTTTTGTGTCTCATTTATCCTGTAAGGGACCTAATCATAAGTAAAATTGGCATAAATGGGTGGTTGGGTGTGCACAGATCACCAATATGACCTATGTTTCTCCATGCACACCACTTTGGCATGAATTCAATTTCAATTTGGGTGAACATGCATAATGTGGCCTAAATTATCCCCATTTACCATGGTCTCAAATGATTATGGTGTTTATGTGTCATGTTTTGGCCTACAAGGGACCTAATCATAAGTAAAATTAACATAAAGAGTGGTTGGGCATGAATTGGTTTGTAAAATTTAATTTTGACAAACCGAAAACTCTTAAAAATGTTAATAAGTAATCCAAAAAGCCCCAAAACTTATAAAGGACTATATGTCTACCTAAAATGAAAATTAATTACAAAGATTATTCCCTAAAATCCCTAAGTCAATACTAAAATCCTAAAACTTGACCAAGTGTTGACTAGATTAGATTTTGAAAAACTATCTTCCAAATCATAAGTTGTGCAAGTGTGAGAACAATTATAAAAGATGTAGAGTGACCCTAATTTATTAAATTTAATAAAATAAATTTTAAATATATTATAATTAACATTTATTTTAATAAACCACTCCTCTCCTCACCCCTACCCCGCACCTTTTAATTTCTCACATTTTTGCATTTTAAGGGTTTATACTTGCATCTCTTAGAAGTGTGTATGCGTTATATCACATATGCACTATTTTATGTATAATTTCACAAACATGTGTAGTTCAAAAACTTTTTTAATTACATACTTTTAATAAATTGTACATGTTATAATGAACACTTAGATTTCATAGGCATTCTAGGCTTGGTGTCTACCAAACCTAGAAAACATAATGCATACACGTTATTACAATAACACATACACAATTTGGATATTTTTTGAAAATGTCCATAGAATTATTTGCCAAATCCATGCACATACCCATCAATTAAAAGGTAAACATAAGCATAGAAAAGTACAAGGAAAGACTTGTCATAAAGGGATATGCACAACAAGAAGGCATTTACTAGGAGGAGACATTTGCTCCCACAATGAAGATAAATACTATTAGAATGGTCTTTGCTATGGCTGCACAATTTGGATGGAAACTCCATCAGATGGATGTAAAAATTTCCATCATGAATGGAGATCTTTTAGAAGTCTACATGACCTAACCAGAGGGTTTTATCAAACTTGGTAAAAAATAAGGGGTATGTAGACTCATCAAGTCACTGTATAGTCTCAAGTAGTCTTCCTGAGCCTAGTATACCAAAATTGACAAGCATCTTGTTCAACATAGATTTTAGAGGAGTCCATATGATCTAAAAATCTACCTCCAAGAATAAGGGGGGTTTTTTCGACTATAATTTTACATGTTAATGATCTAATCATTATTAGAAGCTCATTGAATAATAGTCACACAATAAAGAGTTATCTCAAATAATCATTCAACATGAGAACTATTGGGATACTACACTACTGTCTTCTTGTGGATTTATGTCAAAAGGGGCAACATATATTTTTATCTCATGTTAAGTATGCCAAGATCATGCTTGAGAAATTTAGGATAATAAACTACAAACCTTTTACAACATCTATTGAGACAATACTTCAACTATCTCATTCATATCCACTACCACCAATAAATGTAAAGTTCTCTATTGTTAGATGATTGGGAGTCTCATTTACTTGACATGCACTAGGAAAGTAGCAAAGTAGATACTAAGATACATTCAAAGTGAAATTTAGTATAGCCTAGAATATAATAGGAATGATCAAGTTTTCTTAATAGGTTTCACAAATATAGATCATGCAGGATCAATTGATCATAGAAAATCCACATCTAGATTTGACTCCTTTCTAGGATTTGGAATTATCACATTGGGGAAAAATAATTAAAAAATTGTTTCAAAATATTCCATTAACATATAATATTGTGTAGCAAGAGGCATTACCTACAAAGTGATAAGAATATTCCTTATACTTGCAAGACTAAGTGAAACACAAACGCAACCTACATTTATGTACTATGATAATCAGTGTGTTCTTAAGCTTGTTTGAAATCTAGTGTTTCATGAGCACACAAAATGCATTGAAGTTCAAGTCCATTTCATATGCATTCATGTTCAACAATACATCATTCATCTTAATTATTTCCCCATTCAAGATCAATGTGCAAATGTCTTTATCAAGTCACTTGCACATGACAAGTTTGAGACATTCTAAGATTCATTATCTCATACTCTTAAGACTATGATGAATCAAGGGGAGGAATTTTATAATAAATAAATTAGATTCCTCATAAGTTAGATTATTTTAAATAACAACATACATAGAATCTTAGACATTAGCCTTGTGTGGGAGTAGATTGTAACTCCCATAAATAGTAGGCTTAGTTTAGTTAGAAATATATTAGTAGTTGGTAGATCATTATACTTAGTAATAAGATCTATTGTCACACTATAAACTTGTACAAATAATGGCTTCCTTGAATAATTCCATAAATTGTCCAACTATTAAATTATGTATTTTGTATAATGAGAGATCAACGTCATAAGTTTTACCACTCCATGATGAAAGCACACAAATTAAATCTTTTTTTATATAATGTGGCATCAATATTTGAACCCATACCAACAATCAATTCTTTTCCAAAAGAGTGTTATTCCATTTTTGAATGCAATAACTTACATTAGTGACATTGTTTTATATGTCACTCTCATTGATTTTATGGTAGATGGCAATTTGGATGTTGGACAAAGCAAAATTAATCTCCAAAACACTAAATACATTCAAGTTTTTAAAAAAAATATGCACCAATAATTATGGATTAGTAGGTGTGGTTAGTGGTAATTATGGATTAGTGACCAATTACATTTACAGTCTTCAATTATTATTTATCTTTCTAAACAGGGGTGAGTTTAATTCTCCATAAAGAGTTGAACAAATTGTTTCCTTTTATGCAATTTTCATGTAAATGCAATAATTAACAACATTCCTTGAATCTCACATCTAAAAGATGATTTAATTTACACAATTCCATTATGCATGCAATTATCAATAGGAGTTCCTTAAATTTCACATTTAAGAGAGAATTTTGATTTAACAACCTTAAGCATCCATTTTTATTTAACTGGACCGGCTAGTCTACCACATCAAGAACCATCATAGCTGACCCATCAAAGCCTAGTATGGGAAAAATTCTATAAAGATGGTTATCCTAGGTAATGTACCCTAATACCTCCCACTTATAGCACTCAACTCACACATCGCTAAGATATCCCCACCAGGTCAAAAGTTTTGGGTAATAGGCTTTATTTAACTAGAGACAGAACCAACTATAAAGAGTAGCCCTTGCCATGGACTTTGGATTTGCCTCATCACATTGAACATGGGTTTCAAGACACGTACTAACCCATATCTCATTGAACACGATATAGCTATTCCATCATAGTGCTTACTCTCACGACTACCCCATTAGAACCTAGTGTGGAAACGACACTATAAAAGTGGTCAGGCTAGGGAATTGACCCCAAGACCTCAAAATTCTAGCACTAAGCTCACAAAATACTAATTTATCCCAACTAGGTAAAAAATAATTGGGTAACAGGATTTATTTAACCAAAGATAGAACTTGTTGTAAAGATAAGCCCTACCCATAAACTATGGCTTGCCTCATCACACTAAACATAGGTTTTAAGCCACCTACCAACCCCCATCACATTGACCTAGCTAATCCATCACATCAATTACCCTCACTATTGACCCATCAGAGCCTAATGTGGGAATGATGATATATAGTTGGTTATCCTAGGGAGTGGACTACAAGACCTCCCACTTATAGCATTCAACTCACACACCATTGAGATATCCCTAATGGGTCAAAAAATGTTGGGTAACATCCTTTATTTAATTGGAAGCATAACTAGCTATGAAAATTAACCTTAGCCATAGAATTTGGCTTACCTCATTTCATTGAACACATGTATTAATTCACCTACCAATCCCCATCGTATTGAAAACCAAGTTGTTTATTCCATTGCATTGAGTGCCCTCATGACTGACCCATTGGAGCCTAGTGTGGGAATGATGCTATATATAAAATGTTAAATGATAGGGTTTATTTAACTGGATCCATAAATAGATGTGAAGAGTATCCATAGCCATGAACTATGGACTTGTCTTTCCATTTTGAACATAAGTTTCAAGCCACATATTGACCCCCATCGCATTAAACATCAATCTGACTAGTCCATCACATCAAGTATCCTCATGACTGAACCACTAAAGCCTAGTGTGGGAACAACATTATAGAGGTGTTAAACTTGGGGAATAGACCCTAAGACCTCCCACTTATAACACTCAGCTCACACACTACTAGGCTATCCCCACCAGGTTTTAAATATTGGGTAATAGGATTTATTTAATCAAAGCCAAAACTAGTTATGAAGATTAGCCTTGGCCATGGACTATGGACTTTCCTCGTCACATTGAACACAAGTTTTAAGTCACATAATGACCCCCATCACATTGAACATTGAGTTGGCTAGTCTATCGCATTGAGTACCCTCACTTTTGACCTACCAAAGCCTCGTGTGAGAATAATGCTATAGAGGTGGTCAACTTGGGGAATGACCCCCAAGACCTCTAACTTCTAGCATTCAGATCACACACTACTAGGCTATCCCCACTGATTATGATAATATATTATATTATTATAATATATTTTAATAATAAAAATAAACAGACACATATAAACTATATTAACTATATCGTATATTATTATATTATATTACAATGATAACTAATATATTAAATATTTTTAATAATATATTATATTTTTAATAATTAAAAATATATTATATTATATCATATATACAAAATATTAACATATAAAATATAATATTTTAATAAATTATTATATAATATATCATTCTATTATAATTATAAATATATATTAAACTAATATTATACATATTGATATTATTTAAATAATGATATATTTATTTATATCTAATATAGTAATATAATAATAATAATAATAATAATAATAATAATAATTTTTTATTATATGTTTGACTATATATATTATTAATAATATATATTATATATAATAGTAATATATTTAGTAATAGTAATTTATATACTAAATTAACATTTAATATATATTTATAGTTATTAATATATAATATAATTATCTATATAATATACTATATATATTATTATAGTAGATTATTTTTAAAATTAATATACATACATAGATTTCAGAAACTCAATGTCTTTTCCACACATCAGCTATATTATAGTGATGCTTTAATCAACACATCATATGTGGATCCTACCAACATTAAATCAACACTCATGATGTCCTTAGCCATCCTTGAAAATAAAAAACAACTAATAAAATATGTTAACACCTTGTAAGTTATAGACCCCTCTACAATGGGTGCATGTCATGTAAATCCACTAGCTACCTTGAATCTAGGTCTAGTGTATGATATAGGCCCTATGGTGTATGATATCACTTGAAATTCCCTATCATTGACCCTCACCATCACCACACAACTCACCTTAAAATATTTCACCACTTAGATGTTATTAACATTTGGAGTAACTAAATCAGGTATAACAACATACAAAAACACCAAACTCAGACCTTGGAAGAAAGGGCAAGACAATAAAAAATATGCAAGTCATGAAATATTTCAACGTGCATTGGGTGGTAATGGTGAGTGGTGATGGAATGGTATTTAAGGTGATACCATATGTTATGGGGGCATACTGTACACCAAACCTAGATTGGTAGTGGTTGGATCTACACAACTTGCATCACCCATTACAAAGAGCTATGTAGCTTGTAGGGTGGAGATATCTTTGATTTATTATTTTCTCTTATTGAGGGTGAATCAGGATGTTATGAGAGCTAATTTGAATTAAACAAGAATCCACATCTAATTAGTGGCTTGAACCAATGATATAAAATTCCTAGTGTGGGGACAAGACATTGAGATTTTAGAGTCTATCTTGTTACTTCCATTCATCCATGTTGCCAATATATTGCCACCTAAAAATAGAAAATTATATCTCCTCTGTCATTCCTTGCACCATAAGGAAAAATTCTACTAATATTATACACACACACACATGCATACATATAATTTATATTAATATATATAGTATATAATATTTTAATTATAATATATACATACAGACATACATATGGTTTGGTTTATGTGGTGGGGTAGTACATATTATAATCTTCCCCTTCTAATTGGAAATTATGGAAGGATTATGGATTCCCTTGGATTGCTATTTCCTTCCCAAAATGAGGAACTTTGAGGCATTGGTGGAGAGTAGATGGAACTACCCACATCTAATGGATCCATGGTCATCCAAGAAAAATATTATATGGAAGATCAAATTTGATAACATGGATGAGCATTTGGTCAAATACAATTCCCACTGTGATGGAGAGATAGACCATACCTATTGACTATCTCTCATTATCATTATATGCTTTGATGATGATCAAATTTTGCCCAAGATATGACTCTAAGTACCCCAAAGTTGTGAGCAAATTTATATTTCACAGATTGATTGTTGACCCTCCATCTACAAGTACCCAAGGAACTTGGTGGTTTGGAATCAATACATTGATGTATAGGGGATAATTATGATTAGGGCCAATTGGTGTAAGGTCATGGGGGTGAAAAGTGATTTGGTGGGTTTGTGATAGGTGGCCAACCAATGCTTGGAACTGACCAACATCAATGTCCTTAGGCACCTTAGATTCATGAAGGATTTTATTTAGGATATTATGATGGATTGTTGAGGACTTGAGGAAGTCCATAATATATATAAATTTAGGTAGGGATCTTCTCAGCATTATAGATAAGATCATAGCCTCCTTCAGGACTATCAGAGGTTTCTGGGTGGACATTGAGCTTAAGGGGTGTCCTTTAAGGTGAATATTTGGGAGGTGCCCCTAAGACAATGATTTTCCCTTATCAAGTGGTGAAAACACAATCAGAGGATGCTCCTTTGATTTTGAGGATAGGTCATTATTTGTCTTAGGATTCTTCTAGTAGTTTGGCCCTAATCTTAGTGGTGGATACGTGATTAGTATATGGATAAGGGACCTGATAGTAAGCAACATGTTTGGGTGGATTTTGGGCTTGGTCTCATAGTGCACCCTTCTACTTTTGATCAAGCTTTTGGAAAAGGGTCTTGGTAAATTCCCAGTTTCTAATTCTTGGAAGATGATTTTTCTATGCCTTCTATCTCTATTTCCCCCTTTTCAATCAAATCTTGAATAAAGTTCCTTAGTTTCCTACATTGATTAGTATTTTGCCCCTATATTTGATGGTAATGACAAAATTCATTCTCATTAAACCAATTAGGGCAAGGTTAATTTTATAAAAAGGGCTTAATCTCTAGTAAGGTGATCATCTTTATAGCTATTAATTATCTTAAAACATCATCTATCAGTTTGCCTAATTTTGTGGTGTCATTACCTAGTGTTAACCTTAGGCCTTCCTCTTATTATAGTAACATAGGATGTGTCTTATGATATTGGTAATGAGGTGGAGCCCTAAACTATTTCACATGTTTAGAGTTAGTAACCCCATCCCCAACAACATTTTTATTTCTATTGAAGAACTTAGGTTTTTTGGAAGGGGTACTACTTGGACGGTAATTAGTCCAGGAATAAATTTTAACTATCCCTTTTTCAACGATGTCCATTTCAATCTGAATCCCTTTATTTATAATATGCTAAAAAGTCAAGACAACCCAGTTCAAAATTAAGATTATTTAAAAATATCTTAGTTGACTCCCTCCCAAGAATTAAGCAAGGGAAGCGACTTACAAGACCATGCCATCATTGAAAGAATGATTCTAGACTTTCCCCAATTTTTTGTTTGGTGTCATATAAATCTAACACATTTATTTCATGCTCCACATTATAAGAGAAATGTTGCATAAATTTATTTGTGAGGTCCCTAAATGATGTTATAAATCTGTTTATTAACTACTTAAACCATTCTAAGGTGGGGGCTCCAAGACTTCAAGGGAAGATTCTAAGCAGGTATGCATCACTATATGCTACTTCATGGCATGTCATGAAGAAATCTTGGAAATGCACATGTGGGTCATCCTTCCCTTTATATTTTTTGAACTTGGGAGGTTAAAAGTGTGTTGTAAAAGGTGATTTAAGGATGCTCATACGTAGGGGATAGGAGCATAACTTTTCACACTGATATTTCTTAGTGTGGACTTGGGTGTCAAGGCCCTAAAAAATATCCTTCATGGATTTCCATTTTAGGTCAAAAGATGGATCCATCAATGGATTAGAGATGGAAGGATTAGTTTTTGACTTGTTTTGAGTAGGATGAGTGGATGATGAAATAGTTTTTGTGGGTCTTTTAGTTGGGTTAGGCTTTAGATGCTCAGCATTAAACTAAGATGCTAATGAATTAACTTATTGGGTTAGTTAGTTGAGGCATTCTAACATAGCTTACTTATAATCATTATCAACTTGATTCTCTAGAGTGGACTTTACCTTACTAGATTGAATCTTATTGGTATTGGTAGTAGGTAGAGGGTGTGGTTATTCATCTTCTTCTTCAACATCAATCAATTCTTGGTCTTCTTCTTTATCTAATGTAGTGGGAAGATGATTATGAGATGTATTGGGCTGACGTCGGACAAGATTATTAACATTAAAATCTAGTGGTAGGGTGGTCCCAATTTTGAGAAGGTGCATGAGTATTTTTTCATAGTGCTCATGGATATATTGTTCAATCTTGACTCTATCATTATCCAAAAGGTTATTTGGGTGATCTTCATTTCCCCTAGGGGTGTGCATATCACTTTGATTTTTTTTGTTGTCAATAGGTTGCTTACCCAAGGTTTCCAATAGGTCATTTGTTGGCCTTGATGCTTGTCCAATTTTAATGACATGAGAGCTAGTGTTGGATGCCATTTAGATTATGGTGGTAAGTAGAAAGTATGTATTAAGAGAGGTGGATCAAATGAAAGTGACCAACTTATAAGTAGTTAAATAGGTGTCATATGAAACCTTCAAGCAAGGTTGATTAATAAATTAGATCTATTTTGACAATTTATGGGTAAATGGATATATCTTTGTTTAGGTTGTGTGTCAGGTATTTAGACTATCATTATGAAATATACTAGCCATATATCAATAATTGTTGGATCCAAACTAGTAGAGTGATGGGAAATTGATGATTTCCAAATGTTGAGTTAGTAAGATAACAAGATGATGATGGTTGTTAATCTCAAATCTGGAAAGGTGAAAAGACAACAATAGGATGAATGCTAAGTTTGAAAATAGATAGAGTGAGATACTAGTAATATGGTAATACATCTAGTGATAAGTTGGTTTGAGATGATAATGAGAATTATAGGATAGGAACTAACAATAATGACATAGATTAACATAGTGTCAATAACTATTGGGTTCAAACTGGTAAAGTGACAAGAAATTAATGATTATCAAATGTTGAGTTAGCGAGATGACAAGATGATGATGATTACTAATCTTTAATCTGTCAAGGTGATAGGTTGACAAGAAGATGAATGTCAAGTTTCATAATTTCCAGAGTGATAGGTGCTATAAATATGATAATATAAATAATGATAGGATGGTTGGAGGTGATAATAGAGTGAATATCATATGATAAATAGGGACTAGCTCTAGTAACTTAATTGATGTGCTCGAGGTGATGGTGTGAAGGTGATGAAATAGTGCAAGTGTTTTGAAGGTAGGTTTTTGTGATGCCATCAAAGTAATATGGTATCTCTGTGATGGTTTTTTGTGTGGATGATTAGATGGGTAATGGTGAATGTAGGATGGTACCCAAATTATGAAAATTGAAGGAATGGAACAAGCACTAGGTTTTTATAAGGTTACAACTAATGTTTTCAATTTTTATGTGGTTTTAGGATTTTTGGCTCATAAATAATACTATTCTTTAGGCTAAATTTAGTGGTTGACACAAGAGTGTAACCCAACGACTATACCATCTAATGGATTCCTAAGTGAGTCTGTAGGCTAGTGACCTATTACAAAATCTCCCAAACCCTCTCAACCCCATTTGCATTTAATGATCACTTGGGTTTTGATCTTGATTCCATTATAAAGTCACCTGTTATGATTAAATGTCCTATTCTAGGTTTATACAGGCTTATTAGGGAAGTACCTGATATAGGCTAGGTACATTGGGGCATAAATCTGTGTAGGATTTTTTCTAACTATTTTGAATATTGGATCCAAAATTCCCCTCACTCCACATAACCCTTTATGGGGAATTACACTTTAGTGCCTAATGACATTTATCCTAATATTTGTATTCTATCAAAACATGAAGTATGGTCTAGTGTGTGGTGATGAAATCCACATCGCCAACCCCTAGGTACTAATGGCAAGCACATGGATGTCACTTCCATGGTCGTGTCACATCCTAGAAATAAAAATGGGGAGGGCTTATTTTTGGGTTTTGATCCTCCAAGAATCATTTCAAGGATTTAAGGAAGAGAGCATACATTATTATAGCCCTCAAGTGACACTCAGATAAGCAAAAAATGATTTATTAACTAATTAATTTATGCATGTTTACTATTCTAATCCAAGAAATAATCAAACAAGTGATTAAAAAATAATGTTTTAGCCTATTTTTGGACTGGTCAACTTATAAAATAAAAGATTAGTAGTTTTTAAGATAAGCGGTCCTCTATCATTTGTCTTATAAGTAGATGGTTTAGTAGTTTTCAAATTGGTAGCTTTCACAATCAATCATGTACAAATGTCATTAGTAGTTTTAAATGTTTTTCCTTGAACCAATGAGACCTGGAATCACACGTCAATTTAGTGTACTTACAAACAAAATCAAATAGATGATTGAAAATAATTTTTTATTTGATTTTGAGTAGATCAACCTGCAAAACAAATGATTAGTAGTTTGATCAACTTTAACCTTTGACCAATCATTTTGTTGATCACACAAGTTAATAGTTTTGACAACCTGCAAAGAGAACTATGAATAGTTTGATAGGGTAACCTTTAATATTCATGCTCCTACAGATTATAATTATGATTCCTCCTCTATTCATATGATCTTTTTCTTTTGAAAAAACAATTTGATAAAATAAAATATTTGGATGTATTGTTAAACTTTACAAAAAAAAACTAAACGTGGGCCACATGATAAATTTAAATTTATTTATTAATGACATATAAAATAAAAAACTATACATGATGACATTTTCCTAATACTAAATAACGTATGTAAGACCAAACTAAACCAAACTAGACCAAATAATAGACCATAAAAAAAAACTTAATAGACATAACAAGTGAATGATCATTGAAAAGTATCATAAAGCATAGGTGAGAGAATAAATTACACACTAAAATTTAAACAAACCATAAAATTAAACTTTGGTAATAGACTTTTAAAAAATTAATATTAAATTTCACACAACCAACCATTTTGGAGGAGACCATCAAACAAGAATTTCAAGCTAATAGAACCTAGCCATGTTGGATGTGATGTGTTGGATCCACGTTGTAGGTTTGTGAGGGAGCCATGTGATGGATGGATGTCTTTAAAAAAAATCTATTTAATAAATCTATTTGACTAAGTATTTTAGAGAAATTTGATTCAAATGTTTGGCATATAGGTTGTTAAACCAAAAAAGCTTGATCTAGACATCGACCTTGCCAAAATTCTTCAAAGGGATTATGGCAATGTACAGATATCAAAACCTAATCAGTCTACCTTTAGACAATTATGAAATTGGACATGGATGTTGAACCAAAGAAAAGGGGGTTTACGAATAGAGAGTTTGAACCCAAGCAGTATCCTTCACCCAATTAACAACGTTGTATGCATAGAGGCTAACCAAGATGGATTTTATCTTACAAACGACAAAGATACAAACATACAAAATAGGATACAAGTATCATGAAAAAAATTGGAAGCTTTCCCAGAGGCCAAGAACTACATGATAAAACATATCAAGACCCATGCACATTTTGAATTTTCTATCCATCCAACATAGTAGAACAAATTTGATCAACAAGATAAAGTATTGGAAAAAAAATAAGTGTGTAGAGTAGATTAACATAACAAAATATTGACAATGAATAACTACTTAGAAATAATTAACATAACACAAATTAATAGGGTATTGACAAAGGGCCTCTACATAGAATAAACAAAATAGAAAAAGATAACAACTTGTTACATGAGATTAGGTAATGAATGTATATCAAAGTGCCTAATCTAGTTTGGAGAAAAACCTAGAGTGTTTAAAATTCGATCCTCAAATCAACCTTAACACAATCATAAATTATTTCAAAGTTTTAATTTCAAAAGTATCAATATAAAGAATAATGTGGAGAAAAAATATGAAACTTGGAGCCACCAAATTCTTCTTCGATCTGACCTACAAACTCAAGCAAACATACTCAAGGTAGAAGATGTTAATTTAAGAAGATGGCTACCACTGTGGTTTATAGAATGTATCACCTAGAATTTGAAAAAAAAAATAGATTAAAGTTGTAAAATAACTCTTTATCAATCCAAACTCAAGATAACCATCAAATGGAAGGAATTTGAAAGAGTAAGCAATTATAACAACCTTACCGTCATCTTTCTCCCATTTGATCTCTTTTCCAAGACTTTGTAATGTTTCTTTAAGACCAAATCAACCAGTTAAAAATCTAAAATGGGATGTAGGATTACAAAGTATGCTCAAGATTATGATGCTAATGGCTTATTTGGAGATGATCTTGACAACATGGGCTCATTCCAACTCTAGATTAATGAAGGAGAGTGATGGAGGCAACATAGAATTGCATTCATTCCTTATCCAAATGCTTGGGATGCCCCTTACATTTATGAAGGTGTTCAAAGGAAATGGAGGGGAATTTTTCATCCCAAATATCAAATTTGATAAGGGATAACGTTCAAGAGATTGGAAATCTCTATACTTTTTTTTGAGGGAGGGCATGTGATTAGAAAGTGGGTGAATTAAATATTACAATATTAGGAATAATGTGGAAAGTGGGGTAAATTAGGAATTAGAATATTAGGAAATAAGAATATATAGAGAGGGGTATTTAATGTAGTTAGGATTAATTGATTGATTGATTTAAGGGCATGAAGAGGTGATGTTAACATGGGATATCAAGATTAAGTGTTAATTATATTAGCTGAATAGGATATTAAATGATATTAGGCATAATTAAATGAGCTAATTTGGTGAACAAAATTAGATGAATACAATTTTATCACTCAAGATCAGTGTGTAAATGTCTTCATCAAGTCACCTGCATGTGATAAGTTTGAGACATTTCAAGAAAAATTCACTTGTACTCTCAAGACTAGGGAATCAAGGGGAGGAATGTTAGAATAATTAAATTAGAGTCATCATTGTTTATAATTTAAGTGAGATTGTTTTAAATTATAACACACATAGAATCTTAGATGTTAGTCTATTATGAGAGTGAATTATAAATCACATAAATATTAGGCTTAGTTTAGTTAGAAAATTGTTAGTAGTTTATAGATTATTATCTTTATTAATAAGAGCTATTGTCATTCTGTTAGCTTCTACAAATAATGGCTTTCCACATTAGATTTTATGTTCAATAAATTACTTATTTTGAATAAATCTACTCTTTTTGTCGACACTTCTATCTATTGTATAGTTTGCCCAAAAATATTTCACCACACCATCCATTGAAGTAAGAAAGGAAAGCAAAATAATTCCATAAAGTGACCAACTATGAGATTGTGGGTTTTGCAGAATGGGAGATCAATGCCACAAGTTCTACCAATCCTTGATGAAAGCACATGAATTAAATTATATTATATATAATGTGGCATCAAGATTTGAACCCAACCTAACAATCAATTCTTTCCCAAGAGAGTGTTAATTCATTCTTAGAGGTAGTAACTTACATGATCAACATTTTTCTCTATGATGTTCTCATTGATTTCATGGTATATGCCAATTTGGGTGTTAGTAAAAACAAATTCCATCTCTGAAACACTACTTATAGAAAATTTTTATGCACAAAAAGAAGGCATTTCCGACGAGGATACATTTTCTCCTATAATGAAGATAAATATTATTATAATGGTTTTCGCTATGGATACACAATTTGGATGTAAAAAGTGCCATCTTGAATGGAGATATGCAAGAAGTATGCATGACCTAACCAGAGGGTTTTGTCAAACTTGGTAAAAAATAAAAGGTATGTAGACTTATCAAGTCACTATATGGTCTCAAGTAGTCTTCCCAAGCCTAGTATATCAAAATTAACAAGAATCTCATTTAACATAGATTCTAGAGGAGTTTATATGATCCAAACCTCTACTTAAAAGATCAAAGGGGGATGTTGTGACTATAATTTTGTATGTCAATGATCTAGTCATCATTATAAGCTCATTGAAGATGATTAACATAACAAAGAACAATCTCAAACAATAATTCAACATAACAGATCTTGGGCTACCACACTACTATTTTCATTTGGAAGTATGGAAAAAGGGGCACCACATATTTGTGTCTCAAGTGAAGTATGCCAAGATCATGTTAGATAAATTTGGAATAATGAAATACAAACCTATTGTAACATCTATGGAGAAAAGACTTCAATTGTCTCATTCAAATCATCCACAACTAATAAATGTCAAGTTATTTATTGATAGATGATTGGGAGTCTCATTTACTTGATATGCACTAAACCAGATGTTGGCTATGATGTTAGATATCTTTCACTATTCAAGAAAGAACCAAAATGAGTCACTGGAAATGAACAAAGTAGATACTAAGACAAAGTGAAATGTAGTATGGCTAAAATACAAGAGGAATGATCAATTCTTCTTAATAGGTTTAACAAATGTAGATCATGTAGGTTCAATTGATCATAGTAAATCCACATTTATATTTGACTTCTTTCTAGAATTTGGGCCTATCACATTAGGGAGAAATAAGTAAAACTTGTTTCAAAATATTCCGCTAACTTAGAATATTGTGTAGAAAGAGGCATTATCTGTGAAATAATATGGGTATGCCACATACTTTCAAGACTAGGTGAAACACAAACATAACCTACAGCTATGTACTGTGATAATTAATGTGTTCTTCAATTGTGTATTTTGTAGAATAGGAGATTAATGCCATAAGTTATACCACTCTATGATGAAATCTCATGAATTAAATTAATCTTTATAATTTGGCATAAATATTTGAACCCATCCTAACAATAAATTATTTCTCAGGATAGTGTTCTTCCATTCTTGAAGGCAGTAATTTACATGAGTGACAATGTTTTATATGTTCCTCTCATTGATTCCATGGTAGATGGTGATTTGGGTGTTGGACAAAGCAAACTTCATCTTCGAGACACTAAATATTCTCAAGTGTTTAAATAAAATGTATACCAATAATTATCAATTATTAGTTTTGTTTAATGATAATTATGGATTAGTGATCAATTACATTTTTAATTACATTTATAGAGTCTTCAATTATTATTTATATTTCTAAATAGTGGTGAGTTCAATTCTCAACAAAGAGTTAAACACATTGTTTCCATTTATGCAATTCTCATGTGTGTGTAAAAATCAATGAGGTTCCTTGAATTTCACATCTAAAAGGTGATTTAGTTTACGCAATTCCATTGTGCACACAACTATCAATAGGAGTTCCTTAAATTTCACATTTGAGAGAGAATTTTTATTTTATATCCTTAAGCATCCTTTTTTTTGGGTGACATTTAAATATATTTTCTCGATGTTCACAAAATTAAAAGTTTAAGATTTATTTATATAAATTGTTATAGCTTGAGATTTATTTGTATAAATTATTGTAATCTCTGATTTGGTAATAGATATATGTAAATAAATATTTATGATGATTTTTAATTAAATTATGGATTATTAGCTATGTTTAGTGTTAATTATGGATTATTCAAATATTGCATATTAGACAACCTTTAATTCTTATTTAAGGTTTTAATCATTTTTCCATAGGAGGTGAGTTCAATTCACATGGTGTTGAAGATCTAAACTTGTGCCTTTTGATGAATATATTTATGGTATCAAAGCTATTTTTAAAATATAATAAATATAGAGTTATAAGACAAGGGATCTCATGATCATTTAATAATTAGTTAATCCATTAAGACTGGAGGTACTTTTGTAGTTAGTGGCTTATGTTTTGTGTATTTTTTCAAAATGAGTCATGTTAGACAAATAATGCAAAAAGGAAGATTTTTTTTTCAAGTAGTAGTTTCTTTTTTGCATTTTATAGTGTGTCAAAGAATATTTTGGTTGCTAGGTCTTGCAAAAAATGGTTGATAGGTCTTGCACAAAATGGTTGTTAATGTGAAGTGAAAAAAAAATTCATTGGGTTTTAGGTTTAAACTATGAAATGTATTGATGTTATATTTTTATGTATATTATTTTTTTAAATTAGGTTTTTCTTTTACTATCGATTTTTTTTTATTTCGTCGATAATTTTTTCATTTGGGATGTGGGATTTATTTCCTTAACAATGAGCTGATGGGATTTTACTCTTTGTACTTGTTTTTTAATAAGGTTTTGCTTTTATTATTATGGGTTAATTTTGGGTGAAAATGTTCAACAATGAGAAAAAAATCCTTTAAAAGGTAGTGGGGCTTATCAGACTCTTGTACATAGTGGTAATAGAGGAGGAGCAAATTAGTTAGCTTGGTCATATATTAAATCCTATATTTTTTTATTAAATTTATGTTTAAACTCTATTAAAGTTTGTAGAAAAATGAAAGTAAGTGTATGTAATTGTTAGTTTCAAATTTATTATCACTAAGTTACTACACATTGCCTTCTCTGGGCAACTTCATTTGAGATTTAAATTTTTCATAAATTAATGATGGAATGGATACAAGAAAGACCATGCTACATAAAATCACATACATAAAATTTATGTTTATTATATATTAGAAAGAAATTTCACTCAAAAATTTTCCATTTGTACATCCTTTATGTAGTTTGTCAAGTGATGTGTTAATGGACTTGTTTGTTATAAATTAAAAAACACAATTTATCTTTAGAAATTATAAAAATAATTGAAATGAGATTTTCTCTACTCAGGTTTAATTCTCCCACTTTTTGTCTTTCAAGGTGGTTACATATGTTAATGCTTTTCCCATGCATCTTTAATGGAGGTTAAAACTCCAAAAAAAATTGTATAATAACTCTAAGCATTGAGAAATTTTTTGGTGGTAGTTACAATTAGTTACCTATATATTTCTGATTTGCACCTTTATTGTCAAAAAAAATACCTAATTTGTATGTAACATGTTTTGATATGATTGTTGACTATATTTTAGGGGTTTCGATATTTACAGCCAAAAAACATGTTCATTGCTCATTCTTTTTTGCATTTGTAGATGTATCTTAAAGTTATTTATAGAACCAAAAAAGTTATTTATAGACCCAAAAATAGATTTTGATTATCATAATTAATAATCCCATATGCCTTGTTGTTGGTTAGAAACATTGCTTTGTAAAACCCTTATAGTGGGACCTTTGGATCTATGTTCACATTCATTTCTATGGAGGTATTCATCTTCATCCAATAATCTAACCATTAAAAGTAGTTCTCATTATGGCATCGAATGATAATGTAAATTATTTCCCAACTGTCAATAATATATTTTATTGAGAGCTTATACTAGAAGTTCATGAACATATGATGCCTACTAATCACTTTGTTTGAAAACATTTTTTTTCCTTAAATATCAAAACCAATTACTCTATGCCAAATCAATATAAAAACAATTCATAGATTTAAATAGTACAATGGAAATCCTTTCTAGCTATTTCATCACTTAGCTTATGTGCATCTATTTGTGACTTAAAACCTAAAGCAAGAAAAAAAATATCTTTTCTTTTGTAAAGTATTTTTTTTGCTATGCTTTGACATTTTAGATGTTAGGTATTAATATATTATCATTGATTCTCAATGTCATTCTTTAGTTTTGAAATTATTGTAATAATGGGAGGCAGAGAAAGAGCCCTTGTTAATTAGTTATTTGTATGAAAGTATTTTAATGCATCCATGTTTTGAGTGAGCTTTGGGATTTGTTCTTTTGAATTTATTGCAAGATCTGACACTCTTGACAACTCAATCAATGGATGTATTGGATGATGTATTTATGAATGATGTCAATATTGAGTGGTCAATACAATTAGATGTACAAAATATTAAAAATGTGCCTAGTTGAATTCTTGCATATTATCCCTTTCTTATTTGTGTTTGGAAGTTATGAACTTGACTTTTAAATATGAATTTACATAGCTTAACTTTGGGTTTCGCAAAGTTGATTCAAGACTACTAGAATGACAACAATGACAACAAACCATCATTTTTGAATATTCTCAAAAGGCTTGAGATGATCAAGGAAACTTTATCTTTGGAACATCATTGTTCTTTCTTGCACCATAGTTGAGTTGTTTTTGTATCCTTAAATTTTATGGCACTATAATCATGCCATGAATTCAACCCTTGAAATTTCATATTTATATCTATGATAATCATCTGTTTAAATGTTTGGTTTATCATAAAAGAGAATAATATGTTGTCTTATAAAGCACCAATGTATCTATAACTAAGACATTTTGGCTTTATTATAAATGAGAATATTATAATATTAAAAAAAAACACAAATGTATCAATAATAAAAATAGTTTCCATAAGTAGTCTTCTATAATTTTATGGCAAGCTCATGAGCTGTTGTAAATTAATGCCAACCAGTATTTTCTTTTCTAGTGTTATTTCAAACATTGTGTATGCAATTTTGAAATCAAGGAGTACTGACCACAAAAATAAATCCCATGAAAGAGGGTTTTATTAAGTTATGAGTTTAAAGTAATATGTAATTGGAAGTAATATATCCATCATTAAGTGGTTTAATACCATGATCACATGATCCTTTACACAACTCTTTAACTATCATGTCCTTGTTGTAATGATATCATGTTCAGATCAGTAACTAAACTTTGAAAAGAGTTGAAATTTCTACACTTTATTATTGTGTAAATAGAGGTGCATATTTTATTTTTTAGTTCAAACATCCCTCTACATTAAATGAATATGCCTCGGAATGTTATTTTTAAAAATCTTGACACTCCATTTTGATTATGAATTTGTTTATACTCCATTTGTATCAACTGTCATTGCAATATTTGAACAACAAGTACAAGTGCATTCATTTAACCCGCATAATGATACAATTGAGATAATGTATAATCTTGTCTTTTAATATCTGAAATGCATTTTCTTGTTGGCGATTCCTATCAACATTTATAGAATTCAAAATTTTAATGTTGAGCATAACAAACAACCAATCACTTTTTTCACCCTACAACATAAAGTTATTTTATGTATTCATGGAAACAACAAACATTCTAGGTTTCCATTTCGCTCCCACTCCAGGCTCCCAAGTTATGTGCTTCAAATCAAACTACATCAGATATTTTTTTCCCCTTTTATTAAAATTTCAACTTTTAAAAAAATAATATTGCAATTTGATTATTGTTTCATAAAACTTAATGTAGATATGTTGGAGTGCCTCACCTGAATTCAAAACTTGAAATATACAACTTGCTAGGCTCAAAATCTCTATTCATTTATTTTTTCTTTTTTTGTGGCTATTATGTTTTATTTGTTCTGCTCTATTGTCTCTATTAGTATGTTTTTTTTCTCATATTTTTTTTTTATTGTGTATTTTTTATTTCAGACCACATGTAACCAATATCATCTAAGAAGTTCTCATTGTGAATCTCATCTACATGATTTCATGCTCTTGTTCGTCGTTCTGAACTCTTTGACAAAACACAAGACTACAACCTCAAATTTGCACCAACAACATTCAAAAAGTATTGGGAAGATTGAATTAATAGTTATAGTTTATTGTGCTTGCACTCCATCACAATTTTAGTCCTACTTCTATATAGTAAATAGATTTCAAGTTTTGTGGCTCTCATAAAGATCCATGGTTGTTTAAATTGCTTTGATCATTTATCTATGTTTCAATCCACATTGATTTTCTTCATGAACATTTATGCACAAACCAAAATGCTATTCCAAGTCCATAGACAAAGAAAAGAGAAGTGAACTCACAATTATTCAACATGGGAAAAAACTTAAAATAACAATGTTATTGCATTGAAGAAGTCAACGTTTGTTTCTTTATTATTTCTTCTTGAATTGCTATTATTCCGCATGGAGTTGGCATTCCATGCCCTTGTTATCCTTAGTAATAAGAGTTATTGTCACTATGTTAGCTTGTATAGATAATGGCTTTTCCAAATAATTCTATAAATCAACCAACTATGAAATTGTGTATTTTGCATGATGGGAAATCAACACCACAAGTTATGTCATTCTACGATGAAATCACACAAATTAAATCAGTGTCTATATAATGAGGCATTAAAAATCAATTATTTCCCAAGAGAGTGTTCTTCCATTCTTGAAGGCAATAACTTACATGAATGACATTGTTCTCTATGCCACACTCATTGATTGTATGGTAGATGACAATTTGAGTGTTGGACAAAGCAAATTTCATTTCCGAAACATTAAATACATTCAAGTGTTTAAACAAAATATGCACCAGTAATTATAAATTACTAGTTGTGTTGAGTGATAATTATAAATTAGTGACCAATTACATTTACAGTGTTCAGTTATTTACAGTGTTCAGTTATTATTTAGCATTCTAAACAGGAGCGAGTTCAATTCTCAACAAAGAATTGAACACATTGTTTCCATTTATATAATTATCATGTGCGTGTAACAATCAACGAGGTTCCTTGAATTTCATATCTAAAAGGTGATTCAATTTACACAACAACTTATCATAATCTACAACTGATTATGGGTCTGCAGATTGTAGTCACAGTAAAAGCTCAAACATTATAACAAATTACTTGTACTTGGTTGTTTATAAGCATTACATTTATTTATTTTATAAATACAAAGTTTCTTGACAATAGTCACTTGTGACAGAGGCAAGTGGAACATGTGCATTACATTTAGTTATTTTATATATTAAGGTCTCCCTTCGGAACCAAAATATTTATTAGATATGGCAGACATTGCAGGGAATCTCTCTAATAAAAATCTGATTGTATTGGTGCAGCGAATAGTGATGAAATCAGCGATAGCCACATAAACCCATAAAGAAATAAGAAATATAAATGACTTACACCATTATAGCAGCTACCGCTGGCTCTTGTCACCATCATAAATTAAATAAATTATGGTACTACTATTTCACACACCATGTTTCATAAGCTTAAATAAATCTATTGCGGTACTACTATATCACAACACATCATCACAATTTGTAGAGGAAATATATCTATATTATTTTTTTCATCATAATATACAAAAAAAATATGTTTGTTTTTTAATTCACCTTTTGGTTGTCAAGTAGGAGGCATGTAAATTAATGATGCATTGTGACTGCACTTCTTATACCATACTTCAAAATCTTAAATAAATCCATCGTAGTACTACTATATCTCTACACTTCATCACAATTTGTAGAATAAATCTAGCTGTGTTTTTTTTTTTTTTTGCATCATAATTTGCAGAGGAAATCTGCCTAGATGTCTTTTACGTCACTGATATTTCCGATCACTTTTTTTAAAAATAATTCTTGATATTCACTCTTATTTTGACAATGGAGTAGGATTTTGTTTATTCTGCATCACATATTGTTGGGAAAATAGAAGACATTGAGGTGACTTATCTCTATGATAATATATATTTTTAATAATTTTTAGATTTTTTTTTTTTTTAGGAGTAGATCCAATATTTTTTTCCTTGCTTTATTTGTTAATTTGATTACAAATATTGTCTCTATAAAATTTAAATATTTAAGCTCAAGATTTTAAGGTATTTTTGTGTGTGATGCTTTGTATGGTTGCAGGGCTTGATGCAACACCTGGCCCTGGGAAACCTAGTGAACTTGCTCATATTTTTCATGTGATTACACTTTGCATCAGAAAGGGGAATCTAATAGGTTTAAATTTTTTAACCCAATATCATTGCTTGTGTAACGACCATTTTCTTTTCATTTTTAACCTTAAGGAACAGTAGGAAGCAGGCGATACATAGGCGACCATTGATAATTAAGCTCCTATAGTGGTGATCATATGAGCCATAAATAGATTTTGTTTTTGCTAGATCTCTCTCGACCAAGAGATGATTTCTTCCATTGTTTAGTTCAGTTTGTTCGCTAATTTAATACAAGCATGGTTTGAAATTACAGTGTAATTTAAACTTGAATGATGATGATATTTTAGGGTAATCCTTATGTAAAAACTTCTAGTAGATAGCTTTTTGCTTTCAATAAATCTTTGTTTCAAAGAATATATTAAGTAGCTATTGTAATTCCAAGCTACTGGTTGAAAATTTTTTATCTACTAGTTGTGAATTCAATAAACAAACAATGTAACTTTGTTTATTTGCATTTGAAAATTTCTTTTGGTTAAACCCTGAGTAATTACTTATTAGAAAGTTGAAGCTTACCAACATGCATATAACAACCCATGTGTGATGATCGTAGAGATCATGAATTATCTGGGTAATGCCTAATGATATGTGTCATTATGTAAATAGCCAAAAAAAGCTTTAGTAAAAGTAGTATCTAAAATAACCCCACACTTGTAAGGAATACACCATGATGCTAGATGAAGCTGAGCTCGAGCTTCAGCAAAAAAACACCTTCGATGTAAAAAATAGTCCACTACTAGTCACCATAAATATATTGTGCAGTCTTTATCTTTGAGTGGTAGTTCAAGGGGTAACTAAATAAACCTTAAGCATTTATTTTTGTGGATATTTAGGCTTTGTGAAAATATATATTTATGTTTTTTAACTATAATAAAATGATTTGAAAAAATATGGATTGTATTAAATATATATTTAGTCTTTGAAGTTTTATTTTTAAAATTTGAATGGTCTTAGGTTTTGAAGATCAATGTTTTTAGGGTATGTTTAAAGAGCAGCACATATCTAACAAGGCCATGAAATTACAATTCCTATCAAAAAGGATGTTATTTTTCAAAATTCATGAACCAAGAAAACTCTATGACATGTTGAAATTCTATTTGATGCAAGAATACAATTTTTTTTTTTAAAATAGAAATATATTATTGACAAAAGTATATGAATAGGTTCCAACACTTGAGGGGTCTACATTCACTTATCATATGATCTTTCATTGGGTCTATAAAAGTGTTTTAGTCCTTGCACCACTTCACTAGTCCCAAATGATGCTTGGTTTCTTAAATAATTGTTTTATAGCAATTGAATTCATAGGAAATTACCAACAACTAAATTAACACATTTAAAAGAGTACTCCTTAATATAATATATGTCTATCAACCAACACTTTTCAAGGCCTTTTTCTACTTCCTCAAGGGCCAAATCCATCTCCAAAAATGTTTGTGCATCATCTCCCAATAGAACTTATGCATGTTCCAAATATTTAGCTAGATAAATGATGTAATTATCTATCTTATATTTAATCGATGCTAAATGGTGGCTTCATATTTTAAATTATCTAACATCTTATCCACCTTACCCTTGAATATTTTCTGGGTTATCCACTTTCCATTTTTTCTTGAAAAATAGGGATTTGAAACAAAGAAATCAACTCCCAAGTTTTATTTGTAAAGGATTCAAGTGTCTAAGTTATTTCTTCATATTTTATTCTTAGTCACTCTAAGGCTTACAAACAACGACTAACATAGTTGAGAACCACATCTTATCCATATTTCATGTAGTCAACTACAATGCTCCTACTTAGGGCTCCATCAATAACTTCAATCATTTGCCTGAATGCCAACAATATATTTTTGTATCTTTTCAACAATTTTGTATTGACACAGCTTGGGACAAATAATTTTGTAGATTTAGAAAAAATTTGAAAAAATAAACTAGGTTAAGCTATCATACTTTTCATATAACCCTTTTCACAACATTTAAGTCTTATAAACTTCCCTTAATTAGTCTCAACTCTTCTTCTAAATTGATAATATTTTTATTGTACTACTCATATTCCTCTCCCACTCTATCAACAAACACATCATTAAAGGTTTTAAGCATGGAAAGGAATTTTAATTTTTTTATTTTGACCAAATCCACCAAAACCTGTGTTTGTGCAACTATTATAATTTATTTGTTCCCTTTCTTTCTTTTACTCCTTGTAATTGAACTTATTCTTTTGTTCTCGTATTTCATTTTTATTTTAGGTTCTTTAGTAATAACCATGTCTATGTTATCCTTTCTCCTTATTTTAAATTCAAACTATGTCTCCAACTTTGGTAATAAGCCCTAGGAATACCTTCCTCATCACTTTACATAATTGGATCCTAATCATATTTTCAGTAACATTAGCTATCGAAATAGGTTTTGAAAAAAAATAGATTAAGTAGGAAAAACATTATTTGTTGTAGTATCAAAATAATAGGATTGGAAAGAAAAATATAAATTGTTGGAGTGAACATGTTCACACTCACTTATGGAGTTAAGCTTGATTTGAATTTTATTATAGTTGTTGGATTATTATGTGCATGGAAAATATTTGGTATGTCACTATTTAGGCAAGCCAATCTATTTATAGTAGATCAGAACAACCAAGTGATTATTGTGAAACCAACTCATATACCTATTTATTAAGCACTCCTTGTGTTATCT
>JARHVA010000651.1:3670000-3700000 GCA_037957365.1 Torreya grandis | reverse complement strand
ATGGAAAGAAGAAAATGAGGCAAGTTCACTCCTAATTGGCTCAGACCTTATATCATAACACACAAGTATGAATCAGGGACTTATCAACTGTCTTCTCTTAAAGGCCGACCAGAACCTAATCCCCTTAATGCCTTACATCTACGACCATTTTATTGTTAATCAAGTAATCATTAACTTGATGTTTAACTTGAGATCATCCCTTGAGCAACCCCTATCATCCTCATTCCTATTTCTTTCAACCCTTTTCCCTACAAACATTAGTTAACTCTTTTGTCAAGCATGAATGCTTTGTCCTAATAAAAGGGAACCCTTAAACATCTATAGTCTAGTCCATGACCAAAATTTCAGTCAACAAAACAAAATAATAAAATTGGGATGCCTCTTCAAAGGTCATAAATTATAAATGTAGACTGCTCCTTCGAAGGACAGCTACATCATTGTTGTAATTGATAGACTGCTCCCTTGAAGGACAGCTATTCAAAGACATTCAACCATACAAGACAAAATATAGACCACTCCCTCGAAGGATGGCTATACCCAAATTTTTCTATATACACAGCACCCTCTCAAAAGCTACCCACATCAATCAACTTCACATGACCACAACACCAAACAACATCCCAAGTAGACTTCCCGCATTGATCAGTCTACCATAAAAAATAAAAAAAATAAAAAATAAACACTGACTGACAAACTATTAAGTCATGGACTTGTCTATAGTCATTCTCAAGGTCACCTATAAAAGGGGCAAAGCTATCCCTGCTAAAAAGGGTTACGCTATCCTTACATATCACATAATCAAACCTATTACCCCAACATACTAAAGGGATTTTGAGCTCACTTAATGTCAAGTGATTCGAATACTTCTCTAACATAAACCAATGGTCAACGACGTAATGCATGAATGGGGCTTTTGTTTGCAAAAAATCCTATCTATGCTATCATTATGGTCCTTGTCAATGAAAGAGAAATGCGCCTTTCACTTCTTATACACCTTCGTCACATACAACCCAACCAAACCAAACCAATCCAAAACATTTTCTAACCACTAACATGACATCATGACATTATTAATTATCTTAGCCCATCCACACTAGTTTCTATGGAAAACAATACACATGGAAACTATCAACCATACATAATTTATGTTAAGCATATACCATCACCAATATGGAAACTTGCTGAAGCATAAATAATCTCATTTCATTTTTAGCATACACCATCACCAATATGGAAAATTGCTAAGGATGAAAAACCATATAACCAATGTTACAGAATACACCATCACATAATATGGAAAAGGCTGTAACATCATCATAGTCATTTCATTTTTAGCATACACCATCACAAATATGGAAAATTGCTAGGGATGAAAAACCATATAACCTATGTTACAACATACACCATCACACAATATGGAAAAGGTTGTAACATCATCTTACACTCATCATTTCAAACATAACCAAAACAACTAACAACCTCTTTGACTCTTCCTCCCTTTAGTGGAGAACTACATTGGCTTGAGGCCCTTAAAACAAGGGCTATGTAGGCAGCACTCAATTGACATGGGGTCTTCTGAGGTTAGCTCGGCCATTCGTTCATTCATCTACTTGATGAACCAACCATATTACCTTTAACCATGACTTAACCTAGTCAAAACCAATCCATAACCTACCCTCTTCTTCCCTTTTGGTGAGAAATACATTGGCTTGAGGCCCTTAAAATAGGGGATATGTAGGTAGCACTCAATCTTTTGAAGTTAGCTCCGCCATTCGCCTGTTCATCACCCTAATGACAACGGCCATTCGTTTGTTCATCTACTCGATGGACAAACCATTTAACCTTTAATCATGACTTAACCAACCCAAACTCATGACCAAACCACTAGCCCTGACATTTTAGAAGTCACATGTGACTTCTCATGGGGCACATTGGAGATCACATACATCTCCCTGACCATAACACACAACTCTTGAGATCACTTATATCTCAACCCAACTTGACCAACAACCTTGGAGATTGCGACTATCTCCTCAAACCAAGACCACTTCCGAGACAACTTTGCCTTGGTTGTTTTGATAGCATATATGCTACCTCACGAATAGTTAGCAAATTGTCTGCACCCCACATTATGACCCTCACAAGTATCAAATCACGCCCAAGTTGATCCCCACTACTTGTGACATTTTCATGTTTTCTAGGAGTACTTCCTAGCCTAGATACTTGGAACACGATGACCATTGGAGTTATAGCTTTGATTGAATAACCCAATCAGCTACGACTAAAAGCTGGGGCCCAGTTACTTTAATTTTAGCACTCCTCGACCTTGCCTGTAATAATTTGACCTACTATCACGTGAAGTGGTATATGCGTAATCTCAACTATTGTAGCATTCACACTCCAACTACACCATACTCATCTACTGCCTATCAAATCGGCAGCTGATATCAAGTTACCTTCCCTCGACTCCTGCTTTGAGGGGGAATACCTCATCCCATACTTGGGGCAACTTACACCTTATCCCATACCTGGGGCAACCTAATCCTATTTTTGTCTTGCAGTTCGTCAAGAACAACCAACAAGACAAAAAGGGGCAAATGTAGACACCAAAATTGTGTCAACCACCCCTTGGTCCCCTTCTAACCACTTACACACTTTATTAATTTAAAATAAATTACTTATTTTAAATTAATGACATCACCCTAGACACCTCACCTTGGACTCCTCGCCTTGGACACCTCACCACTAAGACCATTTTCAACCCCATGACTCACCCTATGACTAAGTCCTTCATATCATAACTACCTAAGACCCATTCCAACCTTCTAACCAACACTCATGCCTAATAACCTCATCTTTTGACCATTCTCCAACGACAAATGCACATGGCAGATGGAGAAACGGGCCAAACATCCCTTTTACTCATTCTCTAGCTGCCGATGTCAGTCAACTATCGGCTGACACCGGTGGGATCGCCGATGTCAATTACATAAATTGACTTCTAACGTTGAGTTAGTCTCTCTTCGAGATCAAAAATCACGAATCTCTCTCTCTGGGTCTCTCCCCCGGGACTCTGAGACATCGATGCGCACACTCTAAGACCAAGCATCCGAGTTTGACTTTCACTCTCCATGCTACAGAAACTCTACAAAATCACTCCAAACATTGGATTGGAAACATTGCATGAGAGATTCGACATCAGCCACAACTAGAGCTAAGTATTCATCTATCTTATTTCAGTATTTAGAATATATTAGTAATTAGTTTCTATTTACTATTTTTGAATACTATCAACCAGACCCGACTTCTTCCTAGAGAGGCTGAAAAGCCTTCCCCATATCCTTATCCTCTTTACACACCAACCTTATACCTTTGTCCCTTCTCAGACCCTACTCACTATCTTACAACCCTGCACAGACCCTTCAACTCCCAGACCCTTCTGTCGACCACAGACATATTCCAAAACCCGTCCAAGGCCCATTACCCTGACCGACATCGACCACTACCCCTACTGATATCGGTAACATAACCGACATCAAGATATTTACCAACCAATGCCGGTAGGACTATCAACATTGGTAACTATGGTAGAATGATTATAGAGAACAGGTACACATTGTCTACTTTCTCTTTCTTAGTCTTTCACCATTTCTTTTCATACAAACACTCTTTTTGTCAAATAGTGGACTGTCATCCCTTAAGGTAGATTTTACGCTTTTGAGACCGAGCATATCGCTTGGTATTCCACCATATATCTCTCTAACATTTTCTATGTTTGAGTCTTTTTCTTATCTACAGGTGTCTTCTTCCACAGCCAAAGAGGAGTTCCTACAACGTCTGGATACGGTGCGCAACTTAATTTGGGTATCATCTAACCCCTGACCTTTACCCTTAGTTTCTTCTTTCTTCTGAATGTAAAAATCAAAAAAATGTATAGAAACATTCTTTTCTTCATAGGGGTTTGGTGAAGTTGTTTCACCATGGAGTCATGAATTACCCTAGAAGATGTTGGTTGGGATGTGCCCAAGATAGAAATCTTGGGCTTTGGTGGTTGAGAAGGCTTGACAAATGGATATGTCCAAGGGATAGAAACTTTCTCTTGTCCTTTATCCATCATGGTTTGTGACCTGGTGGCCACATTAATGGTGTTGATTTCGAATAAAGGGGGAGAAGGTGGTAGAGGGACCATAGTCTTGCGTTGAGATCCTGATTTAGGTGAGGATGTTTGGGAGGCATGGGATGGTGTCGATGGTTTGTTAAAGGGGTGGTCAAGAGGATCCTTAATGAAAGGGGTATCCTTTTTTAGGTGTTGATGAATGACAACTTTAAGAGTGCAGCAACGCTCAGTGTCATGTCTAGGTGTGCGATGATACGCACAAAATTTAGTGTCGTCGAACCAAGATGGTTTTGATTTGAGAGTTGATGAGTGTGAGGGTGAGGAGGTTTGGGAGGCATGGAATGATGTTAGTAGTTTGTCAAAGGGGTTCTTCATGAGAAGGGTGCATTTTTTCAAGTGTTGACAAATGACAACCTTAAGAGCACAACACTTTTTAGTATCATGCCCGGGTGTGCGATGATACGCACAGATTTTAGTGTCATCAAACCAAGATGGTTTTGGTCTGAGAGGTTGGTATGGTTTAATGGGAAGGAGAGTGATGTTAGAAGACTACAACAATCATCATAATAGTGAAGCATAAGATCCCACTAATGGGTATGCACTCTTTGTTGCTGCAGTAGAGGTTGACAACTTTTGTTCAGGAGTTATAGGAGGAGTTTTTCATACCATCTTTTTGTTTAGTGGTGTGACCACATGCATAGATGGCACCTTCATGGTGAGAGGTGTTAGATTTGGGAGCATTCCTATTAATGTAGAAGGGTTCGGACCGAAAATGGAGGGTAATGGTGAAGGTGGAGGAGTTTTTCGACGTGGTTTAGTAGCCTTCTTTAGTTTAGTGCAAGGACTACTATTGTGAGGGGTGAGGTTCGAATCTACCTTCACCAGATCCTCTTCAATCAAAGTGGGTGAGGTGGCAAGTTCCTCTCTCACTGGAGAAGGGATTAGCGAATGTGGCTCTTTGAGAGGATAGAGCGTAGGGATGATCATGGTTTTGATGTGTGGTCTAGGAGTGGGGGAAATATGATCCCCCATTGATGATAAGGAGGATGAGGGTGAGGCCATTGATGTTGGTGCCATCAAAGTATCCTCCAATATGGGAGAAGTCGAAGTTAACTCTCCTAGATGTGAAAGAGGGGTGGATGGAAGATTATCCTCCTTTGGTGGAGGACAAATAGGAGAAAAAGGCTCTTCTACCTGTGGTGGACAAATAGGAGAAGAAGGCTCTTCTACCTGTTGTAGACAAATAGGTTGACTAACCTCTTCAGACTATGGGAGAGGTTGGTTAGAAACCATGTTGACCGTGCGTATATTACACTCATGAAGGTCATCAGCTATGGTCTGAATGTTATTCTGACTAGGAGGATGGTTAAGAAATGGTTGTCTAAAGACATCCATGTTTTGGTTGGCCGGTGCATTTGGGTTATCCAAAACAAGATCCCCCTTATCTAACATGTCTTGAATAATGTTTTTAAAGGTTTGGCAATTGTCTATGTCATGACCCTTGACACGATGATAATTACAAAAGTCATTTTCCCTATACCATGTAGGGATGGCTTTTAAGGGGTCAAATTGAGGCGGTCAAATTTGAGGGAGATTGAGGACCCCCTGCTTGACTAATTTATCCAACACATAAGTATATGATTCTCCTATTGGAGTATATTGATGCTATACATACCATTGTTGGAATTGTTTTGTGATGTATTCTGATGTGGAAGGTTGAGATTGGTTGGTTGTAGTCAAAAATGATGACCTAAGGACCACAGTGTTTGCCGATCCCTTGGACTTAGAATTGGAAGATGAGGGTTTGGAAGAAGAAGAGTCATTGGATTTTGCATTGGTATTTTTACTACACAATTTGAATCTATCCTCTTCAACTGCATGGAGTTCAAGCTTTCGAGCCATGGTGAAAGCTTCGTCAAATGTGTGGAAAGTTTGAACCCATAAAGTAGATGAGATGTGCTTGGCACATGCTCGTGAAAAGAGCTCGATGAGCTCAGGTTGAGGTAAGGAAAAGGAGAGTTGGTTAATCAAACCTCTCCAACGGGCGACGAAGTCAGCTATTGACTCATCGTCGAATTATCTAATAGAATATAGGTCCGTGATGGAGACCTTTTTAGTGATGTTAATTAAAAAGTGGTTGAGGAATAGTTGAGCTAGTTGAGTGAAGGTAAAAAGAGAGTGACTGGTGATAAAAATGTACCAATCAAGGGCGGCACCAGAAAGTGACATGGGAAATGTGCGAAGTAATAATGCATCATTGTGTGCTATAAGGTAACAAGCATGTCTAAACGCTCATAAATGTTGTTGTGGGTCCTCTTTACTCTAAAAATGAGTAAATTTAGGGAGTTCCCACTAGCTAGGATATGGTCGAATAGGCACCGAAGGGTGGATGGGTTCATTGCATATTTGTTCGTATGAAAGAACATTGCTTGAATCAGAAATGGATGTCTCAAGGTTGGACATCTTATCCATCAGCATCTTAATTAGATCAGCTAACGGATTGGCAAGAGGGTCACCCCCTAGGTTGTAGGGTACTTGGAAGGCATTGGGAGGGGTGTATGATGTACTTGGTTGCATTTGTATAGGTGAAACATATTGATAGTTCGTCATAGGGACTGATGTTGAGGCCAAGGGAGGTTTTACCATGAAGTTAGAGGGCACAAATTGACTAGGTGTCACCAAAAGTGGTTGAGTGGTGGTGACACTAGTAAAAGGATAGGTAGTCACTTTTGTATTTATGGGTGCAAGAGTGGGTGGGATAGAAACAAGCAAGTTTTGAAAAGGTGTTGAACTTGCTTGAATTCTTTGTGGTTGAGGGGGTACAAAAACCCCGATGGAAGTAGGTCCAAAAATAGAAGGAGAGGCCAAATCTTGAATATTGGCCATGGTTGGGTTATTAGTTGAAGCTATGGCCTAAGTGACCATGGGTTGAGTAATGGAGGTTGTTGATATTATTGCCATTTCAACTATGGAAGTCAGCATCTCATAAATGGGGTTACCTGAAGGATCTCGTGTTTGGCTTCTTGCGAGATAGTGTTGGAGAGCCTTGACGTTGTGGTCAAGGAATCTCTCAAAGTTTTGATCTCCTTCAAGAACAATTGGAGGCTAATTAGGAGTAGGTTGGATAGGAGTACACTTAGTGTCTGAAGTATACTCCATTAGAGGACTTGGTGTGAAAGGCGAAGGTGGAAGTGGTTGTTGCCTTGCGTGGTCAACAAGAGATTTGGCTTGACTGCATGTCAAAACCATCCAAGGCAAAAGGGGTTGAGGCTCCAAAAATTGTATGTTTCAATTTTAGAAAACCAAAATGTGTTTTTAACAGCAAAAAAGTCAGATTTTAATCTTGCTGTTTGAGAAGAAAATTTGTTGACAGTGACCGACGTTGGTGGAAAAACTGATGTCGGTGAAGATATATTGTTGACGTCAGTGGAAAAACTAATGTCGGTGAAGATAAGTTGCCGACGTCGGTGTAAAAACCAATGTCGGTGTCTGTGTTTTTCTAGAAACTCAAAAAACTAAAAGTTTTTGGAAGAAAGAGAAATTTTGAGTTGTTCTTGGACCTCAGAATGCAACCTTACCAGCTCAAAAAACTAGATAAGAACAGCAAAATAGATGACAGCAAGCAACCTCTAAATGTTAAATTCCTAAGAATAATTTTTAGAGTCGTGGTGGTTTATGCCTTAAAATAATATGTTTGGGAATTTGGCTTTTAGAATGGGTCCTAAAGAGGAAGTCTAAGGCTGGTTTTGGGTTATGTTTTGGTGCTCAAAAATATGTGTTAGGTTCCGTACATGGCCTAGTTCTAGGGGCTTTCTCCCTTCACTTCATGAGCCTAGAGCTGAGCTGGGTTGCTTAGCCAATATATACTTCACCTATAGTTTATACTCTGCTAGAGAACAGAGTGGGTCCTCCTCTTGGTAGTGAAGTCCAAGTAGGATCGCCAGGAAGGTTAAGGTATCCGCTAGGTGATGAAATCCTAGACGGGCCTTGTCTCAAGTATGTTTCAATGTTTAATTTGATGTGCTTGTGGTCTGGTTGTGTAACATATGTGCACTATGATTTATTAATAATATGTTTTAATTACTAGATGAGCTAAATATGCATTCAAGCAGGAATGAAATGCAATCATATTTTAAACCCAAATTGAAATGTTTTGTTCAAATGCAAACAAGTGGGGAAGAGGTTAAGAGCATGAATTTTCACTACTCTAAGATGCAGGGAAGAAATGACAAGAAGAAAAAGAAAGAGGTTCTTTTTAACTTGTGTTAATGGTGTCTTTTCAAAATAAAGAGATAGAAGAAAAGGATGCAAGAAGAGAATTTAATGCATCTATATGAAAGTTTTCTTTTTAGAATAAATGAACCCAAGGAAAACTCCAAGGTCCCACCGGGTGTGCCAGAATGTTTCTCTACATTTTTTTGCTTTTTACATTCATAAGAAAGAAGAAACTAAGGGTAAAGGTGAGGGGTTAGATGATACCTGGATTAAGTTGCGCACCATATCCAGACGTTGTAGGAGCTCCTCTTTGGCTGTGGAGGAAGACACCTGTAGATAACAAAAAGACTCAAACACAGAAAATGTTAGAGAGATAAATGGTGGACTGCCAAGTGATATGCTCAGTCCTAGAAGTGTAAAAGCTACCTTAAGGGATGGCAGTCCACTATTTGACAATAAGAGTGTTTGTATGAAAATAAATGGTGAAAGACTAAGAAAGAGAAAGTAGACAATGCATACCTATTCTCTGTAATCAGTCTGCCATAGTCACCGACGTTAGTAGTCCTACCGATGTCGGTTGGTAAATATGCTGATGTCGGTTATGTTACCGATGTCGGTAGGGGCAGTGGTCAATGTCAATTAGGGCAATGGGCCTTGGATGGGTTTTGGAATATGTCTGTGGTCGACAGAAGGGTCTGGGAGTTAAAGGGTTTGTGCAAGGTTACAAGACAGTGAGTAGGGTCTGAGAAGGGACAAAGGTAGAAGGTTGGTGTGTAAAGAGGATAAGGATATGGGGAAGGCTTTTTAGCCTCTCCAGGAAGAAGTCGGGTCTGGTTGATAGTATTCAAAAATAGTAAATAGAAACTAATTACTAATATATTCTAAATACTGAAATAAGACAGATGAATACTTAGCTCTAGTTGTGGCTGATGTCAAAGATCTCATGCAATGTTTCCAATCCAATGTCTGGAGTGATTCTGCAAAGTTTTTATAGCCTGGAGAGCAAAATTCAAACTCTGATGCTTGGTCTCAGAGTGTGCATGTCGATGTCTCAGAGTCTTGGGGGAGAGAGCCAGAGAGAGAGAGATTCATGATTTTTGATCCCGAAGAGAGACTAACTCAATGTTAGAAGTCGGTTTATGTAACTGACGTCAGCGATACCGTTGGCGTCGGTCGATAGTTGACTGACGTCGATGGCTAGAGAATGAGTAAAAGGGCTGTTTGGCCTATTTCTCCATCTGCCATGTGCATTTGTCATTGGAGAATGGTCAAAAGATGAGTTTATTAGGCATGAGTGTTGGTTAGAAGGTTAGAATGGGTCTTAGGTAGTTATGATATGAAGGACTTAGTCATAGGGTGAGTCATGGGGTAGGAAATGGTCTTAGTGGTGAGGTGTCCAAGGCAAGGTGTCCAAGGTGAGGTGTCTAGGGTGATGTCATTAATTTAAAATAAGTAATTTATTTTAAATTAATAAAGTGTGTAAGTGGTTAGAAGGGGACCAAGGGGTGGTCAACACAATTTTGGTGTCTACAGTCCTTATAGAAACCATCACAAAATAGCATCACATCATCCATAAAAAATAGGTGTACGAGATATATGTCCCTACTAACCTTAATCCCCCTAAAGGGTCCCAATATTTTTTCCTCAGAAGGAGTTGACTTAACCCTTCAATAATAAATAGAAAGAGTAGAGGAGAGAGTGGAAAACCCTATCTAATCCCACATGAAGGTCTAAAAAAGGTTGAGGCCAATCCATTAATGAGAAGGGAAAAATAGATAGAATAAATATAACCCATAATCAAGTTAACATTTTGGAGTCGAAACCCAATATTGATCAAAATTAATCTCAAATAAAGCCAATTCACTCTATCAAAGGCCTTGGAAAGGTACAATTTCATAACAACTACTGGCAACTTCTTTATATTAATGGAATGCAATCCTTCTTTTGCATCTCCTATAGCATCATGTATTTGTTTCCCATGTAAGAAACCAAATTTATCCTTTGAGATGGAGGTGGATAATAGACCTTTGATCTAGATGGAAATGATTTTAACAATGATTTTGTAAATGCAATTACAATAGGAGATAGGCCTAAAGTCATTAAATGAGTCTAGAGTGTCTTTTTTTGGGATAAGTGAAATGAAGGTGAAGTTTAAAGTCCCAATTATCTTTCCTATCTACCAGGTCTCCTTAATGACCCTAATCAGGTGTTCCCCAATCAAATCAATAAAACCAATAAATAAATCAATGGACTAACTATTCGAACCTAGGATCTTGTTTTTTGAAAGGTATTCAATGCTAACAATAACTCCTTGGAAACAAAAAAATTTAACCTCTTGTTATTAGTTCTAGTGAAAAAAAATTAGAAAGAGGGTATAAATCTTTATAATTTCCATAATGTTCACATGATTTGCATCCTGATATAACTAATGAAAGTGAGAAACACCAATCTCAGTTATTTTATGGAAAGTATGCACAATAGAACCATTTGATTTGGGCATTTCCCATTTAGTGTTCTTGATTTTGTAGTTCTTAGCAAATTTTTGGAAGTGTTTTATATTTTTGTCACCATTCTCTATCCAATCTCATCCTGACCTCCCCTTCAGTGCCCAACATGTGAGAATTTTTCTATCCTTATATCTCATGATTAGTGAGATTTAGATCTTCCACCTAATTTAAAAAAGTGACACCCAACCATTCCAATATCACCATCACATCCATGGGTGGTTGGTAAGTTGTACTACAGCCAATCCATGGGTCAAATCCCACTCTAAATTTTGTGCTAGATCCCACCTTTAATTTAGGCCATTTTCTAATGATAGGGAATCATTGAATAGAATATTTTCATGTAATAAAAGCATTATGACAATTTTTGTTGGGCCTACAAATCTATTCTTCCATAGACAATGGTTCAATGTAGTTTTTAATAATGATTTGATTCCATATTCCATCCTATGTGAAAAGCCTCCAAAGACTTTTGTCAATAAGAGCCACACTAGAAAGATGTATATATTTTATTCCCGAACCTATAATTTCCTTAAGAGTAGTAATGATTTTCCATTTTACAAGGTCAGTGCCATCCTCCACTTTTCTACCCATCCAAATAAATCTAAAGCTTTTTTTATGAATCTTTTCCTGTACTCCTTTAGGAATATGGGCTAAATTAAGCTAGTAGATTGGAATGACCACCAACACATATTTGATTAGTGTAAGTCTAACTCTAATGGAGATCCAATGATTATACCAACAAAAAATATGCTTATCCACCTTATCAATAAGACAATTCTAAAATTTCTTCATATAGTCATTTGGTTTTAGCAAGAAACCCAAATACATAATGTCAAACTGAAGATCCATATATTAAAAATAAAATATGTCAGATATCCAATGAATCTAATTATCCCCCAATCCATTAAAAGAGATGTTAGACTTATTTCACATTTATAATCATGCATGTGGTGACATTGAAGAGATCCAATGAATCCTTAAGAAGAGTGATGTCCTTATGGGAACCATCACAAAATAGCAACACATCATCCATAAATAATGGGTGTGTGAGATAGATGTCCTTATTAACCTTAATCCCCCTTGAGGGTCCCAATATTTTTTCCTCAATAAGGAGTTGACTTATCCCTTCATAAATAAATATAAAGAGTAGAGGAGAGAGTAGAAAACACTTTCTAAGCCCATGTGAAGGTCTAAAAAAGGTGGAGTTTGATCCATTAATGAGAAGGGCAAAAGAGATATAACAAAGACAACCCATAATCTAGTTAAGCATTTGGATTTGAAACCCAATATTGATCAAAATTAATCTCAAATAAAGCCAATTCCATCTATCAAAAGCCTTGAAAAGGTCCAATTTCAAAACAACCACCAACAACTTCTTTGTCTTGATGAAATGCAATCCTTCTCGTGCATCTCATATAACATCATCTATTTTTTTCCCATTTAAGAACCCAAATTGCTCCTTTGAGATAGAGGTGGAAAATAGACATTTGATCCATATGGAAATGATTTTAACAATGATTTTGTAAATATAATTTCATAAGGAGATAGGCCTAAAGTCATCAAATGAGTCCAAAGTGTCCTTTATGGGGATAAGGGAAATAAATGTAGAGTTTAAATTCCTAATTATCTTACCCATCTACAAGGTCTCCTCAATGACCCTAATCAAGTCCTCCTCAATCAAATCAATAAAACCACTAAAGAAATAAATAAACCAACTATTCAGCCCTAGGCTCTTATCTTTTTGAAAGGTATCTAATGCTAAAAATAACTCCTTGGAAACAATAGACTTTAGCCTCATTATTAGTGTTAGTTACAAAACTTGGAAATAGGGTAGAAATATTTACATTTTACATAATGTTCACATGAGTTAGGTCTTGATATAACTAATGAAAGTGAGAAACACCAATATCAACTATTTCATGGAAAGTATACACAATAGAACCATCTGATTTGGGAATTTCCCATATAGTGTTCTTGATTTTGAAATTCTTAGTAAATTTTTGGAAGCGTTTTATATTTTCATCACCATTCTCCATCTAAAGTGCCCTGCTTTTGGGTCTCCATTATGCTTCAATATCTATGAGTTGTAGTCTCAACTTCAATTACAAAGTTTTGAGCCTTTTTTTGGACAACTCATCAAAATTCTATTCAAAATGATGACCATATAAATCAACTATCTGAATTTCTAACAATGAGATTTCCTTTTCAACTTCATGACATTTTTTTATAGCCCAAGTTGCAGCCCTCTATCTCACTCTTTTAAGGTTTGTAACAAATTTTAGGCTAACCAATCCAAAAGATTGTGGATCAAAAACTACCCATTCCTTTTTAATCAAATTAGTGAAATCATGTTCCTTCAGAAAATTTAGATTGAATTTAAATGAGCTCAAAGGCTTTTTGTCTCCTCTTTCAATCTTCATTAGAATTGTTAAATGATCAGAATCACCACCAACAGTAACCCAAGATTTAATGTTTTTAGATCCCATTAATAATGGATGTGAGATGATAAATATATCAACTCACTTAACCCCACTATGAATCCCAGTTATCATGTTCCTCTAACTAGGATCCAATTTAATAGTTTCCAAGTCCACTTGGTTTGAATCCACAATTTTTTGTAAGAAATAATCAATAAATGGATCCATTCTTGCAGCATCCCCCCACACCTCCACTCACTTGGTGGTGACATTTAGGTCTCCCCCAATAATAAGATTAGTTACTATTATAAATTTTTGGTTAAACAAATTATCCTAATATGCAAGGCTCTCCTCATAGGGACTATAGATATTTAAGATAGAGAAATGTTTTCCAATCTCCATAGAGTGAATTTATATCCCAATGCTAGAGTAAAATAAAAAGAATTTTCTAGTCTCATAGAGTTAGTCCTCCATACCAAGATCAAACAACTAGAATTTACATTAGATTTAGAAGCTAAAAAATACCAATCCATGTGGTTTTCTTCAAAATTTATGTCCACTAGTTCCACTAGCATGTTCAGGACATATGCGATCACTTCTACCTAGTGATGTATCAGGTGATCAATGAAACTCCCATGCCCCAACTCTCAAAGATAATCTGAGACTCCATCATATCCATTGGGGACTAATGGATGTATAAAGATGACATAGTGATCGAAGTTATGGGCTTCCTCTAGGACCCCCTATATTTACCATATTATGTGCCTATCTACTTATCAAAGTAAGAGATCATTTATCAACTGGTGAATGACATATTTGGCTTCTACATATAACATCAATAGAAGGCATGTCCTCCACTCCCAATCATTATATGGGGCCACATCTATAGGAACTTCCCCTCTATATAAAATATGGTGTCTAGGTGAGACTCCTTCTCCCTCAAAGAATGCAAGATTTGGTATTGGGACCCTAAAGGGGTGATTGAGGACTGCTTGACATAGTATTCAACTTGGATCAACATCAAATATGACCATCATGTCAAGGATGATGATGAGCTCTATCTAAACATTATCAATGACTAGGACGTGTTATCCCAAATAGTAGATAAAAAGAATAATGATTGGAATAAGGCTTAGGTGGGCCCCTCAACAACCCCTCCAATTCTTTCTCAATCTATGGAAGACCCAATTCCAATAACTTACCCCATCTCCCAGAGAATCTTGTAGGTCATCTCACCAATTATTCCTCCTTGAGCTCTATCTCTAGATCCCTCTCCATTTATACTAGTTAACCTAGATCCTCAAGCTCCACCTTTACCTCCTCCAATTTCTCCTCACACTCTATCACCTCCTCCCCTGGCTCCTCAAGATCTGCTTCTAACTCCAATGATACCACTAGTGACTAGGCCCTAGTAGAGTCAAGCCTAGGCTATACAGTGCTATGTTTCCCACTCAACCATCAACATCGCAACCTCTTAGAATTGATATATCTTGTATCTCAAGAGTGAACCCCAAAAAAGGCACCCAATAGGTAACCATCTAATTTTACCCATTCACTCCTCCATCTCCTCTTATTTCCCTTCCACCCCTTTCTCCCAATGTGCTCCAACTCCTTATTTTAGTGCCCACTAGTTCACCTCCATCTCCCCCTATATTTCCCATTGTTTTCCCTCCATTTTTCACCTAAATACCATTAACATTGGTCCTTCCAAGAATACTCACTTTCCCATTCCATTTCATTTCACCCATCTTACATCCTAGAGCCCTCCTAGTTCCTCGCTTAGGCATGCCTTCAATAACAAGTGTGACTACATCCTTTGGGAGCATGTTTCCTCTAACAAGGACCCTCTCGATCCCCACTCTAGTCAACCTAACACTCCCTTTTGTTCTTCTAAGTTATATATCATCAGCCCCTATATCCCTAGATATCAAATTCATACCGCCTATTGAAGCACCCAATCCTAACCCAAAGAAGAGGCTAAAGAAGAAACTAAAGGTGACTCATCCTTTGACTCTAACTTGAATGCTTTGAATTCAAGTTCCACCTCTTTTATAGGTCACAATGACTTTTCCATCCATAGTATAAGTAACCTAATAATTGGATCCCTGACCCCCTCTCTCCCTTACCCAAGGCCCCACTAGCTTCACCTTCAACTAGCCTATCACATCCCTATTATTACATGACCTATTAATAAGGGTAATCCCACCTTAGGTGAACCTCACCCAAGAATAATGGTGAGATCAAATATTCTCATGGGCATCCCCTTTTTGTCTCCCTCTTTTCACCCCCATGCCCCCTTCACCTCTACTTTTTTCCTCTTTCACCCCTTCCACTTCCTCCATCTCCCCTCTACCTTATCTTACACCCTTCACCACCATCTTAGTCATACCTCATATGCCCCAGCGACTCCCTATAATGCATCAATTCCCACTAGGTCATCCCACTTTAAAACAACTAATGGGTTTATTAAAATTACGGGGTCCATAACTAATCCCTTATACTCAACATCAAGTGACATTATCCATAGATAAAAACATCTAGACCATCCATCAATAGTCCAATAAAAATGAGCTAGATGTGATTCAGCGAATGGTACAAAATCTCAATAATGACTTCCTAGGGATATAGAGATAAATGAGAAACTCTAACACAAAAATATCTAGTAATAATTTCATGTATCAAATTCCAAACATAATTTAAAACCTCCCTTACAACCCCCCATAACCTTCACCCAATAGGTTCCCTAAGATTAATATCTTTGAAACAGCATTACCCAACTAATATTAAGTGCACAACACAACACATAGAGAGATAAATTACATGAAATTAAATTCTAATTTTGAAATATTCTAGAAATAAATGTAAAAATACAAGGTAGTTCCCAATCATCCAGAATCCTCCAACTTATGTAAAGAACCTAGTACTACCATGGTATTGTAAACATTAGACTTCCCTGGTCAAGAATAAAATGAGATGAAAGAGGGTATTAGTGAGGTGTAATAATTTTAGCAATTCCAATGGAATAATTATTCCCTTAAAATTAGGCAAAAACAATAATCCCTTACTACCTTGACCCCCCCTAAACAATGGTTCAACCCCACTAGACCAAAATGTTAGGAATGATCTTCCACCTCTAAGACCTTAAGATCCTAAGACACCTATGGAAACTCCACTAGTCCAAATCAAAGGGAGTTAAAAAATAGTGGAGGATATGAATAAAATTAAGGATGATATTAAATTTTATGATCTTTCTCAAATCATATATTAGCGGGACCTTTTGTTAAAATATTTGACTCAAAAGTAAACCCTATAGGCCTAGCCAAAACTGAGAGAAACACACACCAATGTGCTTATCCATAAAAATATGATGGAGGTTCCTATTATCACAAATTATTTCACCCTATATGAGGTTTTTTAGGCATAATATAATATTTGGGAAACATTGGAATACTTCTAGGTATGTGGGTTTAGCATAGTAGAAGTAGACCTCTAGGTTTAAGGGCTACCTCCCTGAATTGATCTTGAAATGCTTATAACATATTCTAATTGATTGCTTATGGGAAAATGGATATAATTATGCATGAAATAAATATAATATAATGAGATGATACACCAAAAGGATTTCCATAATGTTATCAGACTTATTTTACTAAAGAATAAGACCTACAAATTAGCTTCAAAGTCCTAAGATGTTCTAACATAAGTGTTTCAATATAGAGGTGATATGCATGAGATAACTCAAGGTAGGTAGACCAGAGATCAAATTGATAAATATAATGACATTTTCACACTTTAATGGATCCTAATAGACTGTCTACACTCTATATGACCTGTTAGATTGAGAAATTCTTGTATAAAACATGAAAGGATAAGGAAAAAGAAGGATAGAATCACTAGACTTCACCATTCATCACTTTGTACACTTAGACAAGATGTTATATGAACTTAGACTAGATTGAATTTATTTCTCAAAGTAAAATTACAACATCAAAATAGTATGGCTTTACCATACATGGAGTGGATTTATGAGACAAAAACCAAAATGGCTAGTACTTATATAATGCGAGAGAGGGGAGAAGAGAATGAAGTCCAAGAGTCACAAATACACTTAAAAAGATGATAAAATGATTTATTTTTGAATAATAATGTAATATTGGATATAATATACAAGGTCTCTTTTGATAAATGTCCCTCAAAAGCATCAAATTCTCTAAACTTGGCATAGGACTCTTCAATTGCTTGTTTAGAAACTGCCTTCATCATTTGGCCTTCTTTGAATGTTCCATAACAGACTAGGGATAGATTATATCATTAAAATATGAGATAAGGGTTATAAAAAAATCTCAAAAATGAATTATATGTGTCCCTAATCATCAATATTATTTTTTCCAAGTGTTGTCACTGCCTGTAGTCATAATTACCCTTCTTTCACTCACCTCTCACACTTGGCACCAATTTGTGTTTCAATTTCTCAAAATAGTTCATATAGAGGGTTATGTGACACTTTTAAATATTCCTACCTCTATATCAATCATTTAAACCTTAAAATTCATCCCAATTGGAGTTATCACTTGCTCAGCTAGTGATCACTCTTTGTTCACTATGCCAGTTTGGACTAGTTGAGATGAAGGTGTTAGCAGAGATACCTATGAGCTCTTCTAAAGTAATATATGGATATTATAGGTTATATTAAGTCCCAATATATCTTCCAAAGTGATCATCATCTCTTGAAACCTTTTTTTTACCTATAAAACACTAAAAACTATCAATAAAACCAATTTTAGACCTTGTTCATACAAGTAGGGTGGAAACCAAATTAATGGGAATAACCCTGGTGGAGTCCTCTACAAGTTAAAATCATATCCCAAGTTATAATATCTCATATATATTCCTCTCCTTCATATTTCTCATCAATTCATTATCAAGGGTTTTAGAGGGTTTAGAGTAGTTTTGACCTCTAAGGATTGTTCATAAAATTTTGACATTGGAACCCTAAAAAAATTCCACTAGATCTTTGATTTGGACCCTCTTCAACATATCTTATATCTTCAATTTCCCATGCTAATCTTTCGTACATGTGTGAGCTTCCAAATTTGTCCTCTCAACTTCCTCTCTACATTTTGTATACCCTATCATGTTCTTGAACCAAGAAAATGGATTTTCATGTCCTTTTTATAGGCCAAAGGCTCAAAATAACCTTATGGATCCCCATGAATATGTTCCAATTATTTACAATTCTCTTCTATCCTTAGAAGTGGTATTGACCCCCTTTAGGCTTTAGGCCTAGTTAAGACCTAATAGGTCTATTTGTAACTATGTAGGTTTAGGTTACTCTTATTGGTCTCAGACACTTGTGACACATTAATCATTCTTGTCCATGTCTGTATCAACTTTATACAACCTTTTTTAATGATCCAACATCTCTCAACACACCTCTTACCTTTTATCTTGTTAAACTTGTAAGGTTTTCTCTCTTGGGAGTGCCCTTTATCTGAGACAGAATAGAGGGAAATTCCCCTATTGATTTAAAAAAAAGATGGTATGAGAGTCTTGGGAAAGTAATGGGGATTCTCTTATCAAAATTTCATGGTTATATCACATCAATAACACCTTAAAATAATATAATACCCAAGACAAACTTTTGATCATTGACTGTGTGCAATATTTCATGTGTTGACTATAGATTGTATGTTAGGACCCTTCTTTACTCTATTTTCCATGGTTTGAGAGTCTCATGAAGTGAATATCACCACTTTGGATGTCCTATAATGTATGTCAACACTCAACCTTTTCCAAATTATTAAATGAATAGCTTTATCTTGATAAGGTTGACAGACTATGACTATATTCTATGTTTCTTGCTCAAGAAATTAGCATTCTTGTAGGTGGATCCTTTATCTAGGACCTTATATACCATGATCCACATCTATTTAAAGTCATTAATACCTTATTATAGTAATTTGGACCTATTCTCATCATACACATTCTAGGCCAATCATCAAGGTAGTCATATTTATAACATTGTTATATTATAGTTGGTTGTAGATGTACATTTTGAGAGTCAAAAAGACACCTATAGGATGTTATGCATAGTTCATTTCATGTCTAGGCTCTCTTTAAATCCTTTGGTCTTATTTAATGAGCAAAATTTTCTCATATCATTCTCAATACTATACCAATTCACCTATTTTTGTGTTCTAACATGTCACTTCTCTTTTAAACCTATAGGTGTACTTTGTTGGGCTAAAAGAAGGTCTTGTAGGTTGATGGTATAGGTCAAGACCTCACACTTAAAATTTATTTTACATATTTTGATCTAATACTATGCCTCTCACCTTCATATGATTACTTTCCATTAATGATATGATCCTGCTAGGTCACAATGAATTATAAGACCATTTGAAGTCAAGATACTATATAGAATAATACCCTTTTGCAGTGAAAGAATGCATGAATTGAGAGCTCATTCTAAATCACTTATTGGAACAAAATTACCTTTTATTGGTCAAGTTATTTCCCCAAGATAATAATTAATGATTAAATCATCCAAACTCATCTAGACTCCATGTCTCTTCATCATATGGTAGCATCAAAAGTGGATCAAGCCCTATTTTTAGAGTGTTTAAGGTAACAAGTCCTTAAAACTCCTTCTCCATATATGAACATGCTCCTCAAGTTTGTTTGTCATTCCATAGATCCAATATTAACTATTATGTAATTATCCAACCTTTATATACCTCAAGGATAGTCTCCAACATGTCTAAACTCTTCACTTCAAATGTTTAGACCTATGTGGGAGCCTAAAGGCAAACACACGGTGGTGGAGAAGGAAATGAATATAGATATAGGTACTCTACATAGTGTATGAGAATTAAATAAATTATAGTCCTTGTAAACATCTTCAAATGTATATTTTAAACTTTGAATGAGTTTTTAAAAAAACAAAATCTTTATTTCCACATGATCATTCTCCTTCAAGGCACTTGTAGGTACACATTAATGGTGCATGACTATGTTAGGGATTGAATTGGTCATCATAGTCCATTACTTATAATTTTAAGGTCTTATCTTATTTAATCATGCTCTAAGAAGGTGTAAAATCTCTCAATACTCTTCATATACTCTCCATTAATGTGTTTAGAGCCTTCATATACTTGACTTAGCTAACTGTATGCGGAAAACTTGATTGTGTATCATGTTTTTGACTATAACTTTAAATGAAACCTTTTAAAACTGATCTTTGAATGAATTATGTGAATTAAATGATATAGGATACATTTAATAAAACCAATCATCCTCATTTGAATCCACCAAAATGACAATAACATCTATAATTGGTTTAACATGCATGTAACTAGCAATGGTGGTCTTAACCTATAAATTGAACTGTTTGGCTCATCAAGTCACCTAAAAACATTGAAAAAAATATGGGAGTCATTATATAATTATTTATACCTCATATATAAGCATTTTCATCAATTTATTTATATGAACTAGCTCAAATAGAAGCAAAACCTGCAAGGTGTGGGGATTAGCAAGTAAAATGAGATAGTTAACTTCTTAATAATGGTTCATAAATTATATAAAAAAATTATTAAAAATACTACCATGAATTTTAATTATACAAATTTTAATAACAACACATAATATCATTTGCCCTGAAACCTCTCCTACTGGTCATGCCATTAGAAGACCTATTGACTAGTTTTGCTTGTCTAGTGGAGTGATGGAGAAGTAGAATAGTTTTCAGCCACTTTTGATCATTAAAAATCTGATAAATAATTTAAATGAGTTAAAATAATTTTAATATCCATTCTAAAATCTTTCCACATGTTCAACTCTCCTCTATAGGCCATATAACTACCAAAACCTCCTCTTTTTCATTTATTTTCTTGATTTTAGTTAAAAACCTATAATTTTCAGATAGGACTAACATTTTTGAAAATTAATCTGACATATTGGACATTTAAATAGAGTTAATAACACTTTTATACCTTTTAAAACTGTACCAACTTCATAAATGGCCCAAATATGACCCTTAAGTGACATAGAATGACTTAGGACTAGATTTAACTATGACCAAGGATAATAACACATTAAATGACATAAAATTGACCATGACACACCCTATAACATTATAATATACCCCTATGCAAGTTTTATACTATAGGGGGTTCACCTATTTTGACTTGTGGTCAAAATAGTCAACATTCTTGATGATTTCCCAAGGGTGGTATGCTTGTTATGCCAAGCCCAATTGCCTAATCCTATCCATTGGGCCATGGAGTCACCTATACACAAGTTTGACATTAATTTTGCCTTTGAAACCACACCAAACACAAATCAAGACACACAAATCAAGACACATCAAAGGAAATAAACATGTGTTCTTAAGAACACTTATGGAACACATACACACAACTAAAAGAAAGACTCACAAACCTAATCTAATATTTACAAGACCTCACTCTTGATGTGAAAATAATCTTACCATGCTTTAACTAGGGTCAAATATGGTTTATATTTCATATTTTTCACTCCATGAAAGTAACTTGTCATGTGTGGTATGTTTATCATCAATCACTTGACTCTATAGATGGTGAAAAGAATTACCATCTCTATATCTTCTCATACCTACAGGTGGACTACTTTGAGATTTCAATGACACTCTTTATTTCTTTCCAAATAACTTATTTAGAGTTGTAACTTGATTAATCTTTGTCATATAATATCTACACTCCTCAAACTATAAAATAAGAATGATGATAGCTTCCACAATCCTTCCATCTTCTTGGGCATGATGTACTTGATGTGTATGATCATCAAGTTCCTCTTTATAATGTTTCAATACCTCTAAATGTCTATTTACCTTAGATGGATCTCTTGACTATTCCTTGAAAACAAGGACTTCTAACTTGACTTCACTAGGCTTCTCTATGACTACAAACTCTTGGACAACAGATTGATGTTCATACTTTTTCATAACATGACACTCATTTTTAGAATTAATCAAACACTCAAAAACATACTCATTATTTTCAATAACATCTTGACATTAGATATGGAATATTTTTTAGGAGGTGTCTAACCCAACTAATAAAATTATTAGCATATGGCATTAAACCTTTGCCATAAGTCATCTTCTTCTTCCTCATGGATGTCATCATCAAGGTAATCCTCATCAATTATAGGTAGAAATACATCATTATTCTCACCATGGTCATCTATCAAAATTTTAAATATTTCATCATCATAGACATAAATCAAGTAGTTACTCATAGCAGCTTATGAGAAAGAATGCTCAGCATTTACCTCAACTTGCTTAAATGATTCTTCATAGATGATATAAGTGATAAGGTCAGTTTGCTCAAAATATGTATAAGGATCATGTTCATAATCATCTACAGCATAATCATCTAGAAACAAGTTAGTTATGCCTTCAATATTGAAATAAGAAAAATCATCTACAATAGATTCCTCCCTGTCATTGATCACACAATTCAAGTTAGAACTTGCTTCAACATAGGGCTCAATGTGACAAATTACAAGTGGCTAAGTTATTATAGTCGCCTTGGTTCCATATCTTGTACTAAAGGCTAGGAAGGACCAATCAACTGAGAGGTAGCCTCTATCTTATCTGTAAAATCTCTTGAAAGGTAGATTGCAAAATGAGCAAGCAAGTCCACAATGATAATGTCTTGGAGGATAGGGAAACTAAGAAAGTTATAGAGGAAAACCTTCAACCATTTGATCAAACCTATTGTCTTGAAAAGTGTAACATCTAATTGAATCAATATTTTTATATGTGGTTCATAATTTAGGCCCAATTTATTAGCTATAACTTTGGGCATGACTAATGTAGAGGCACCATTATCAACTATTCAATTATTGACTAGTTTCTCACCCATAATGAGAGTGAGGTAAAATGGTGGAGGATTATCAGCTTTAGTAGATGGTTCAATAATGTTTCTAGGGGAATTAATAGGAGCAACATGACTATTACTTTAACTTGAAGATGGACTAATAGGGATAGGGGATAGCTATTTTTTCAAGAGCTCCTTTTGACCAGGAATATGAAGGACATCCCAAAGGGAAATGGATGCCTTTTCACTTTTCAATGAGTCCACTATGTTTAGGTAATAGTTACTTACTTTATATTGAGTCCTTGGAGGAAAATAAGTGATTATAACTTGAGGAATAAAACATTTTGAGTAGACCTCACCAAATTTTGATTTGGAGGAGGTGCAGGAGTATTTAGGACTGCCATACTTATAGTCATGCCTTGCTAATGTGTAGGAGGATTATATGAAATTGTAGGCACAATATTATCACCTCTTAAATCCTTATTTTTGTCTCTTCTATTTTTTTCAATATAAGTTCCTTGATTGAGCACAAAGGTGTCTTCAACTAGGAAATTGGTGAAGCTTTCTCCTTGAGAATGCCAACCTCCACTTACTTACATTAAGACTTCATCTTTTACTGATAGTAGAGGAGTGACTCCTCCTTGAGAAAATAGAGATTTCTCTCCACCCTCATTGGAATACATGAATTGGCTTTGTTTTCACTCTGCTCCTTGTACAAAGTTGCTATGCATTGGTACCATATCTCTTATGTTTTTGGTGGAAGTAGGATTGTACACATTAGAAGGCCGATTGAAATTAAGTTACCCTTGACCTCTCCCTCTCCCATATTATTGATCATATTTATATTGATAGGGATATGGGTTTTGTTTCACACCTTTTTTAATTCTCTTTTTCTTAAGATCATCTTCTAGACATTTAGTATATGCATCTTTATCCATGTCATCATCTACCTTATTAGGAGGAGTCTTAGGCTTGGTATTTGTACTTGAAACTTGGGAAATGTTTGGAGCAGTAGAAAAAGCATTAGCTAGCAAATTCATGGATATTTTTGGATGAAACATTCCTTCTTAAATGATTCCACTCTCAAATCTAATATTAATTCAATATGCTTTGGGAATAATGAAACCACCCATGGATTGAAGCATGATGGAAATATCAGTACCAATGACTCTCAAGTATGTAGGAAACACAAAGCTAGCATGTGGTCTCATGGGAGGAGGCAGCCTATGCTAAGTCTTTTAGAACCTCTCATTAAATTCATGCATGGTTTCCTTGTGGGATATTTGGATTACATTAAGCTAATGTATGAGTGAAGTGTGGTCACTTTCATCCTTAAATATTGAAGTTAGCAACAATTCAAAGTCATCCCATGTTGTGATGCATCTACTAGATAAAGTACTATACCAATAAAGTTATTTACCTCTAAGGAAGATGGAAATGAGTCTAGTGGAAATATTTTCCTTATTGGCATTGTGGAATCTACATAAATTTGAAATTTCCCTAATTTTTTCACTAAGAGTGACATGGACTTCACTATTGAATATAGGAACACTCTTTATAGCATTGGGTGGAATTGCATCATATGCATCAATATGGATTGGATTCTCAGTATTAAAGGTAGGGAAGGCATGTTGCCTTGCCATGTTTTATTCCAATTCTTTCTCACTCTCTTGGTCCTCTTGGTTAACAAAGTCCTCTTGCTCTTTAAATGGTAGAATAGGTTGAGGGTGTTGAACTTCAAGAGGAAGTTTAGGTTGAAGAGCTGGATTAATGGGATTGAAAACTCTACTAGAAGATGACCTATTAAGGACCATGAATTATGAGATCAAATATATTATAAAATAATATTCTAAAAATATATTCTACCTTGAATGGAGTCACCAAATTATAATTAGCACACCAATATGTATTTGATGTTATCAAGACCAGCATTCACCTTGACAAGTTATCTTAGGACAATGGGTCCCATCAGGCATACCAAAATTATTATCACCAAAGCTTTCACCTTAGAGGAGGTTGTTCAAGCCTATACTAATATTTGGGTAAAATTAAAATACTTGTATGTGGTCTTACTTATAGTAGATTGAGACCTCTAGGTTTAATGACTAACTCCTTGAATTGATCTTGAAATGCTTATCACCTTTATAAGTGTTTCAATATAGAGGTGGTAGGAAAAGTGTTAGTCTAGACCCATTCTTTATAGAGATTACCAAAATATTGAAGAAGATACTAGGGTCCTTAGTCCCATTATATGTGAAGTATGCATGAAATAAATATACTCTTATGAGGTGATACACCATAAGTATTTCCAGAATGCTATCATACTTATTTCACTAAAAGAACAAGACCTACAAACTAGCTTCAAAGTCCTAAGATGTTCTAACATAAGTGTTTCAATATAGAGGTGATATGCATGAGACAACTAAAGGTAGGTAGACCAGAGATAAGATTGAGAAATCCAAGGAAAATTTAACACTTGAAGGTAGACTAACACACTAGATACACTCTATATGACCTATTAGAATGATAAATTATTGCACAAGACATGAAAGGATAAGGAAAATCAAGGATAAAATCACTAGACTTCATTATTCATCACTTTGAACACTTAAACAAGATGTTATATGAATTCAAACTATATTTCATTTATTTTTCAAAGGCAAAGTACAAGATCAAACTAGAAGGTCTTTGCCATACATGAGTGGAATTATGAGACAAGAGCCAAAATGGCTAGTACTTATAGAATGTGAGATAGGAGAGAAGAGAACGAAGTCCAAGAGTCACTAATCCACTTGTCAAGCTGAGATAAGGAGTTATGTTTGTATAATAATGTAATATAGGCTAGATAATGCAAGGTCTCTTTTGACAAATGTCCCTCAAAAGCCTCAAACTCCCTGAACTAGGTGTAGGACTCTTCAATTGCTTGCTTAGAAACTATCTTCATCATTTAGCCTTCTTTGAATGCTCCACAACATACTAAGGACAAATGAGATCATTGTAATATGAGGTAAAGGTTATAAATATGCTCTAACATGCATTTTATCTATCCCTAATCATCAATATTATTCTATCCAAGTTTTCTCACTACCTATAATCATAATCACCCTTCTTTCACTCACCTCTCACATTTGGAACGAAGGTGTGTTTCAATTTTTCAAACCAGTCCATACAAAGGGTGATTTGACACTTTTAAAAATTCATGATGCCTTTAGATTCATCATGCAGACCTTAAAATGTCTCCCAATTAGATTTATCACCTTCTCACCTATTGATCACTCTTTGTTCACTATGCTAATTTGGTTTGGCTAAGATGAAGGTGTTATCAGAGATACCTGTGAGGTCTTATGAAGCAAGATATGTATATGATAGGTTATATTAGATCCCAATATATCTCCCAAAGTTATCATCATCTCTTAAAACCTTTTTTACCTAAAAACATGAAAAACTATCAAGAAAACTAGTTTTACACCTTGTCCATATAATTATGATAGAAACCAAATTGATGGAAAGAATCCTGGTGTAGTCCTCTACAAGTTTTAATCATCTCCCAAGTTATACTAGTTCATTTGGATGCCTCTCCTTCATCTTTCTCATCAGGTCATTATCAAGGGTTTTAGAGGGTTTAGAGTAGTTTTGACCTTTAAGGATTGTTCATAAAAGTTTGATGTTGTAACCCTGAACAAATTGCACTAGATCTTTTCTTGGGACCCTCTTCAACTTATCCTATCTCCTTAGGTTCCAATGCCAATCCTCCGTACAGGTGTGAGATTTCAATGTTGGCCTCTCAACTTCCTCTCTACATTTTGTATTCCCTATCATGTTCTTGAACCAAGAAAATGGCTTTCTCATGTCTTCTTTCCAGGCCAAAGGCTCAAACTCACCTTATGGCTCCCCATGAAGATGCTCAACTAATTTGAAATGATCCTTTAGCCTTAGAAGTGGTATTGATCCCCTTGAGGCTTTAGGCCTAGTTAAGACCTAATAGGTATGTTTGCATATATTTAGGTTTAGGCCACTATGTTTGGTCTCAAACACCTATGAGACCTTCATCATGATTTCTCATGTTTGTATCAACTTTATAAACCCTTCTATAATGATCCAACATCTCCCAACACACCTCTTATCTTTTAGCTTGATAAACCTATAAGGTTTTGTCTCTTGGGAGTGCCCTATGTCTAAGATATAATAGATGGCACTTCCCCTATTGATTTAGATAAAATGATGGTATGAGGGTATTAGGAAATTCACGGGGATTCTCTACTCAAAACCTCAGGGCTGGATCACATCAATAACACCTTCAATACCACAAGACCTAAGATAGACTTTTGATCATCACTGTGTGTAGTATGTCATGTGTTTATTATAGATTGTAGGTTAGGACCCTTATTTTCCCTATTTTGCATGGTCTGAGAGTCTCATAAAATGAATATCACCACTATGGATGTCCTCTCATTTGTGTCAACACTCAACCTTTTCCAAATTCTTCAATGCATAGTTTTCTCTTGACAAGGTTGACAAACTATGACTGTATTTTATGTTTCTTGATCAAGAAAATAGAATACCTATAGGTGGATCCTTTATCTAGGACCTTATATACCATGATACACATATTTTTGAAGTTATTAATACCTTATCACAATCATTTGGACCTATTCTCATCATACACATATTAGGCCAATCTTCAAGGCAGTCATACCTAGAGCACTATTATACTAAAGTTGGTTGTACATGTACATTTTGAGAGTCAAAAGGACACCTGTAGGATATTATGCATAGTTCATTTCATGTATAGGCTCTCTTTAAATCTTTTGGTCTCATTGAATGAGAGAAATATACTCATATCATGCTTAAGACTAGACCAATGCACCTACTATCATGTAAAAAATAACATCAATCAAAATTAAAGGAATAACTCTTCAACATAACACAAAGATCTTAATTATTTTTTAAAAATATCAATTAATTAATATAATTTAAATAGTATTAATTTATTTTTTAATTAGAGATATTAAAGAAAATTTTCACTAAATTTTGAATTGATTTGATGTTTAAGGAGAAATAGAGATGAAGGGTAGGGATTAGAGAGAACCCAAATTGGTTTCGCACCATATCCAAATGAAGTTGAGCACTCCTCTTTGGTTAGGGAGCACTATCTACAAATAAGAAATCACTACCACCAAAAATATTTGTTAGTAGATATATGAGTGGGCTGCCAAGCTATGCGTTTGTTCTTGGAAGTGTCAAAATTCCTTAGGGATGATAGTCCACTTTTTAAAACAAAATGGCAATGAATAACAAAATGAAAGAGAGATATATTCATATCATTCTTGTATTTTGACTATAGCAGAGAGTGACACAGTGCAGGTAATGTGAGTTATTTATATTTTTGGAGGTTGTTTAGGTAGGCTCAGGGAGGTTAGTTGAAATATACAGTCATTAACGTTAATTAGGCTACCAATGTTAGTAAGGAAATATGACCGATGTCGATTATGTGACTAATGTCGATAGGGGTAGTAGGTTCTTAATAAGTTGTAAGAGACTTTTTTGAGCTAGGAGCTAGATGTTGGTCAGGTTTGTGAGGTTGGGAAGAATCATAAAGGAGTGGGTAAGACTCAAGTGGGTCTACATAGAGGGTTGGTATATTTGAAGCAAAGGGAAATAGGTGAAGGAGTTTTACAACTCCTTCACAGGGAGAGTCAAGATGTTCATAAAATGATAAATAGTATAACATAAAGTAATTATAAAATGACTGTTTAAAAGAATTAAAATACAAAGAGCTATACTTAGTTGGTGAAATGGATGAACCGTGAGTGCCAAATAGATGGCTCTGATGAGGAGTGTAGAAGCAATATGTGAACAGAAAAGACAAACATGTGCTATCATTTTAGAAGAATCCAAGCTCTATGCAATATATCAATTCCTAATCTAGACTAATTTATGCAGAGTAATGGTAATCCTAGATATATAAAGTTGAATTTCAAATCCTATACATGAATGATTGATTTTTCTAATTTCTACTAACCCAAATATTAGCTTGGAATTTGGATTAAGTAACCAACATTGGTTGAGGGTTGACTGACATCAGTGGCATGAGAATATGTAAAAGGACTATTTTTAGCCTATTTGTTATTCCTTCTCCTGCCAAATTGGGTGTCCCCTAGAAAATGGTAGAAATGTGAGTTTAATAAGAATGTAGTTAGTTAAGAATTTATGTTAGGGGTGAGAACAAGTAATGGGTAGTTAAGATTAGGGGACTAAGTCTTGAGGTGACTTAGAGAGTAAGAATTAGTCTTAGGATGAGGTGGCTAGGTAACATGGCAAAAGTAGTTTTTAATTAATTTAATTAAATATTTTTAAATTAATTAAATGTGTGAGGGGTGAAAACATGGGTTAGGAAGGATAATTATTAAAAGGGGATTGAGGGGGTTTTTGACACAGGGATTTATACACATGTGTGATGTAATTTTGGTGTCTACATTTTCCCCTTTTTGTCTTTTAATTTGTACTGACAAGTTGTAAGACAAAAATAGGAGTTGGATGCTCAAGGTATGGGATGAGGCATCCCCCTCAAAATGGGAACTGATGGAGGAGAATCTAGAATTAGATACCAGTTTGATAAGGAGTTAATTGGGTGGGTGGATGTTAAGTGAGAATGTGGTAACATCATTTTGAACATATACTAGTATGATTTATAGTCAACACAATTAATAACAAGTAAAGGTGAGGAGGACTCAGATAGAAATAACCAAATCACAACTTGTAAGTGATAGCTGATAAGGTTAAAATGATCAAAGTTGTAGCTCTAATGGTCCATGTGTTCTAGGTATCTAAGGTAGGAAATGCTCTTGGTAAACACAAAAGGTTACAGGTGACAGGATTGG
>JARHVA010000651.1:3500000-3662500 GCA_037957365.1 Torreya grandis | reverse complement strand
GAAGATTGGTTGTTAGGTAAAGGGGTGGTAGTTAACTATTCATCAATCATTTTTCCCTTGATAAACTTTTGTTGAATAAATTCTAAGTCAAATTCAGTAAGGATCATGAGCCACTAAGCTACACCTTGGTTGTGATATGGCTTGGAATGCATGTATTTAAGGGGATAGTATGGGTGATGATGTAGGTTTTGTGATTTAAGAGGTAATGATGGAGTTTGGAAGCTGCAAAGACCAATGAGAGACAAAGATTTTTGGTATTGGTATATTGAGTTTCATAATCAATAAGTGTGTTGTTTATGTAGTATACTACTTGTTCTCGATGGTGATCATCTTGATGTATAATCATAGCACCCAGAGAATGGTCTATCACAGAGATGTAAAGGTAGAAAGGTTGGTTTTCCTTAGGTGAAATAAGAACTGATGGGGAAAGGAGATACCTTTTGAGTGTGTCAAAGGCTTCTTATAAATCTATATTCCAATGTAAGGAGACATATTTTTTTATGAGATGGTGAAAGTGTTGGCAACGATCTGAAAACTAAGAGATGACATGATGGATTGACTGAAGCTTGCCTTGTAGGCTACAGATTTGTTTGATATTAGTAGGTGGAGGCATGTCTAGTATTTCTCAAACCTTAGTAAGGTTGACTTCAATATCATGAAGATAAACTATAAAGCTTAAGATCTTACCATAAAGGACACCAAAGATGTATTTCTTTGGGTTTAGTCAAATGTTATATTGGAAGAGACAAGTGAATATGATTTTGAGAATCATCAAGTGATCTTGGCAAAGTTTAGACTTTTTGAGTACCACGTAGTCTTCTATAATTTTTTATAGGAGATCATGGAAGATGTAAATCATGACGCATTGGTAGGTGGCACCAACATTATTTAAATTGAAGGGCATGACCCAATAATAGAAATTCCCCCATGGAGTAATGAAATTTATCTTGTATTTATCCTCAGGAGCAACCAAGATTTGATTGTAACCTAAAAAACCATCCATAAATGATAGCATCTCATGGTTGGCTATTATATCAACAAGTTGGTTGATACTTGGCAAAGGGAAGTCATCCTTTGGACAAGTGAGGTTTAGTTCATGGTAGTCGATGAATATTTGGATTCCCCCTGTCACTTTTGTGACATGAACAATATTGGAAACCCATTATGGGTAGTCAATGGGTTAAATAAAGTTAACAAAAAGGAGGTGTTGGAGCTCTTCTTTGACAAGGAGAGCAATATGAGGATGCATTTTGTGAAGATTTTGCTTATTAGGTTTAACATCTTAATTGGTGACAATGTTTTGGGTGATGATCGAGGGGTTGATACTAGGCATGTCATTATAAGACCAACTGAAGGCTTTTCTATGGTAAAAAATGTAGCATAATTATCTTACTCAAAGGATTTCAATGATTAGTCAATCTTAAGGATGCGGGGGTTATTTTGAGAGGGAAAATTGATGTCAATGTTTGATTCATTTAACAAAGCTTGTGTTTTAGATGAGAGTGATCATTGGATATAGGAATAATCTATACCCATATATGTGAGAATATAATCATTATCTTGACATTGGACAATGTTGATAATGGGAGAGTCTTCATTAATCATTTCAGGATGAATGAGAATAAGGGACCTTGTTTCCTTACCCTGATGATAGGTGAGGGGGCCCAAATGGATGGCATTTATTCAAAAAAAAATTAAGAGGTATAGATACCTTTGATTAGATAGGTGGTGGTGGAGGCGAGGATAGAGAAGAAGAGATTAGATCTTTGATAATTGGTATATGAGAATCTTTGGTGGGTTTTTTGGTTTTTCAAAACCCACTCTATGCTACTTTTTGGCATTTTCAATGGTTTTGTTAGTGGGATATTAAACAGGCGTATGAACACCCTACTCATAACAACCCAAACCAAATCCTTTCTAGGCACACCTATAAAGATAGGTGTGAACAAAGCTAGGATTTCCTAGGAAAGATAAATCATAGGTAAATGGTTATGGTGAAGAGGATGGATTGGTGACAATGGGAGCTTGATCAATTCCCCCATACGTGAGATTAGTTTGAAGGTTAGGTGGACCATATGGGATGCCCATCTCAATATAAGGATCATAATTGGGGTGAATATGAATCTTTTCATACTCTTGTGGAGTATGGAACATGTTAAGTTTCAACAAATGATATTCTCCTAGTGATAGATGCTTGAAAATTTCCTCCATGGGGTCTTTGTTGGGAATTTGTTTTATCGATATCTATGTAACTGAGGTAGTGGAGCTTGTGGAAGCTTCAAAAGTATAATGCAGAGGATATGATGTATTTAATGGAATGATAACATCATTAGGGCTATAAGTCATGTTGCATGTTTTCAAATGAGGTGGGTTTGTGGGAATAACATGCACTTTCTCATTATGCTCAAACTTGACATAATGGTGCAAAGTCGAGGGCACACATGCCATAACACATATCCAAGTTCATCTAAGTAGTATATTGTATTGTAAATATCCTTATACAATGTATAAGAGGTTAATAATTATGTGGGGACCCACATAGATATGTAAGACAATAGTGCCCACCATAGTAGTTGTGGTATCATTGAAGGAGTGAAGCACCACGTTAGTTTGAGACATGCAATTATTGAGAAGGGATATATGTTTGTAGGCATGGGTGGAGATAATATTAATATTAGCTCTTCCATCAATCATGACTCTTTTAACATGAGTTTGATTGATATATATGGTCATAAAAAGGGTAGAATCCTGATCTTCAGGGTGTTGAAGTGGAATTTCTGAATCACTAAAGGAAATCAGGGAAATGGTGTTAAAAGAGATGACCAAAGCTACAAGAGGTTAGGGATCATTAGGTTTTACCTCAATCACTTACAAGGAACTAATCAAAGCTTGATAGTGTTGGGGTGAGTTTTGGATTAACTCATATAAAGACATTTTCACAAGGGTTTGGTGAAGTTGTTTCACCATTGAGTTTTGAATAACTTCTGAAGATGTTGGTTTTAGGACACCTAGGATAGAACTATTCAAATTCAGAGGAGTGTTTTTTGAGAAGGGATGAGCCCAAGGGGTAGTGACCTTTTCCTTTCCTTTATCTTTTCGATTTTGTGACTGTATGGTCATATTAACTGTGTTGATCTAAAACATAGGTGAAGAAGGTGGAAAAGGGGTACGATAACATTTTTGGGTTTGAATTTAGGTTGAACAGTATGAAGTATTATGGATGCCACTAGTGGAATAGTAAGAAGGTTAATAGGAGTATCAACAAAGAGAGTGTTAATATCAAAGTGTTATTAAATGACTACCATGAGAGCTTTACAACTCTCAGTATCATGTCCAGGCGAATGATGATATAGACACACTTGTGTATCATTGAACCAAGATGGCTTCAGTCAAAGAGGGTTATAAGGCTTAATGGGAGGAAGATTTATTGTGAAGGATTGTAATAACTGGCATAAGAAAAAGATATAAAAGTGTACAAGTGGGCTATCACTTGTTATTGTAATAGGGGTGGGCACCTTTGGTTTAAGAGTCATGGGGGTGATTTTGTGTGACACCATTTTAGGTGGTGGTGGAGCCACATGTTTTGTTAACACTTTCTTGGTGGTAGGTGGTAGGTGGTAGGTGTCATGGTGTCATATGTGAAATGCCTACTAGATGGTAGAGGTAGAAGTGGAGCTAATTTAGCCTTTGGTTTTACTTAGATTGGTGATACCCTAACTAAAGTAGAGGGATGTGGTCCCTAAATTGAAGGCAAAGTTAAGGGTGGAAGGGGGAAGGATCAATGAGATCTAGGAAGCTTAACATTCTTCCTTAGTTCAAGCCATGAAACTCCAACTTGTGGTTGGAGAGTCAAATCTAATTTGACCTATAGATGAATTATATTAGAGATTAGGTGAACACCTAAAGACCTAATCTACTTTAATGTGGTAGATTTTTGTGAGGGTGATGGATCTGACATAGAAGGACAAGTTTTTGGTGATTTTGATGAGGAAGCTCTAACTTTGTCAAAGACCTTGGGGTAAAGGGTAGTGAGAGGATTGGTGGTAGAGGTTGACACTTGTTATATAGGATAAGGAGTTTTAAGTCAATCCCAAAATGTTGCATGATCTAGTTTCATGGAGTCAAGAAATTCTAGATTTCCCACTAACGATGAGAAGGGTTTAGATTAAGTTAATGTAGGCCTTACAATTGCTTATTTAGAAGGATTAGGTGATTAATAAAGAGGGAAATTATTGGCCTCTGCTACCTTGGGCCAAAGATGAGAAAGAGTCACAACATGGTCTTCTTCAATAGAGACGAGAGAAGAGGCATGGTCTTCCATGGGTGGGGGAGAGGTAGGTGAAGAAGGATCCTCAAGGGGGTAGAGCATAGGTATAATTTCTCCCTTAACATGTGGGTAGGGAATAGGTAAAGTATGATCTTCCATAGGTAAAAGAAGTGGTAAAACTAGTTGAATTAGAGTAGACACAATAAGTCTCTTATATAATGTAGGGGTAGATAACACTAGCTCCTCTAGGTGCAAAGGAGTGGATGGGGTACTACCTTCCATCAATGGAGGAGAGGTAGGTGAAGAAGGTTCCTCAAGAGGGTATAGCATAGGAATGATGTTTCCCTCAACATGTAGTTGAGGAATGAGTAAGACATGGTCCTCAAGTGGTAAGAGGATAGGTAAAATGGGTGTAAAAGGAAATGGTAATATAGGCTCTTTTTATGGTAAAATGAGAGGTAAAGGGGGGCCTTCCTCATGTGGGAGTGGAATGGGTGAATAAGGATCTTCTACCTAAGGAGGAAAGATGATCAAAATAAACTCTACTGATTATGAGGAAGGAGTAGGTAAAATGGGTATCTCCTATTGTGGGAGAGGTTAGACTGGAGGTAAAGGAAAGACCATATTGACCATATGGATATTATGATCACATGAGTTATCAATCATGATCTAAACATTATTTTTATTGGGTGAATGGTTAGGAAAAGGTTATTTGAACACATCCATATTTTGATTAGCATGCACATTAGGGTTATCCAAGATGAGATCACCCCTATCAAGTATGTCTTAAACAATGTTATTGAGTGTTTTGTAGTTATGATAATTGTGGCCTTTGACTCGATGGTAGCCACAAAACTCATCCTCCTTGTACCAAGTAGGAATAAGATGAGAGGGATCAAACTATATAGGAGGTTTGATTTGAGGAAGGGTTATGGCTCCATATTGTAATATTTTTTCCAAAACAAAAGTGTATGACTCCCCAATGGGAGTGTATCATCTTTATTCATATTGTTATTAGAATTACTTGTTCAAATTTTGTGAGGTCGAGGAATTAGGTTGGTTTGTAGTTGTGGAAGAAGATGATTTAATGACCACCACATTGGTAGAGCCTTTAGATTTTTGGTTAGAAAGAGAAGGTTTAAAAGAAGATGAGTCATTTGATTTGGAATTGACATTCTTACTACACAACTTAACTCTATCTTTGTCTATAGCCCAGATCTCAAGTTTATGTGCCATTGTAAAGGCTTCATCAAATGTGTAAAAAGTTTAAACTTGGAGTGTGGATGAAATGTGCTTAACACATGCCCTCAAGAAGATCTCAATAATCTTAAGTTGGGGTAAAGAGAAGGAGAGTTGATTGATTAAGCCTCTTTAGTGAGTGACAAAATCTGTGATAGACTTGTTATCAAATTGTTTAATAGAATAAAAGTCCATAATAGAAACCTTTTTATAAATGTTGATAGAGAAATGGTCTAGAAATAATTATATGAGTTGGGTAAATGAGAAAAGTGAGTGTTGAGTTATAGAGCTATACCAATCTACGGTAGCACTCAAAAGAGACATAGGGAAGGTGTGAAGTAGTAACGCATCCTTGTGCCCTATTAAATAATAAGCATGACTAAATGATCACAAGTGTTGTTTTCGGTCCTCTTTACTCTGGAAGTAAGTAAATTTGGGGAGTCCCCATTGGCTTGGATAAGGGTGAATAGGCACAAAAGTATGGATAGGCTCATTGCATATTTGATCATAAGATAACACATTCTTTAAACCTGATATAGATGTCTCTAGACTAGACATCTTATCCATCAACATCCTAATGAGGTCTAGATGAGGATTGGTTTGGGAGATACCCCCTAATTTAGAGATATCTTTATAAGTAGAGGTAGAATATTACATGGCTTGTTGTGGTTGTGTTGATGCAACATAGGGGTAGTGAGTCATAGGCTAGGGATCATAAATAAAAGGGGCTTGTCCCATTGGGTTAGAGAACATGCTTTGGTTAAATGTTGTTATTATAGGTTGGGTTATTGGCATGGTTATATTGGGTGAAGGGGGAGTCATAATTCATGTAATTATAGGTATGAGAGTAGATAGGATGGGTGCCACAAAATTCTAAAATGGGGTTAGACTTGATTAAACTACTTGTGGTTGTGAAGGTAGGGAAGTCATGATAGGGGTTAGGTGAGACTAGATGGTTGGTGATGCTAAACTTTGGGCATTGTTTATGGTTGGGTTATTTGTCAAAGCAGTGGTTTGAGTAACCATTGGGCACATAATGGATATAGATGAAACTGAAAATGTATTCATCAGAGAAGTTGGCATACCATATAGTGGGTCACCTAAAGAATTGTGGATTTGGCTCATGACAAGGTAATGTTGAAGGGCTACCACATTGTGATCAAGAAATCTAGCAAAATCTTGATCTCCTTCGGGCATAATGGGAATTTGGTTTGGGATAGAAGTATGATTTGTATCTAAAGTATGTTCCATGATAGAATTAGTGACAAGAGGGGAAGGTAGAAGTGGTTTCCATCTTTTATAATAGACAAGAATTTTGTCTTGGCTTCATGTCAATACTATGAAATAATAATTATAAATAGTCTTAAAACTCTATATTAGTGACATAGTGATGAAAAAGTAGGTTTGGATATGGGTAGGTAGGTTATTTTATTTTTCTATTTTGATCAAATTGAAAATAACGAAATTACATAGTCATTGGCATCGATCACTTGATCGATGTCGGTAGGTTAAAGTCTATCGACATCAGTGGATTTAACTGATGTCGATTACTATGGAGTCTTGAGAGATGAAAAATCTAATGATTTAGAAACCTAGAGGAAAAATCTAAGAAAAATAGAGGATATAAGAGGTCTGTATAAGGAGGATGAACACTCAAAAAATTTCATGTAATAGGTTATATAACATGAGTATTATGAATAGTGTTGATTTTGTAAATCAATGGAAAAACATCCTTACCAACTCAAAAATATAGAAGGCAATAGAAAAGCAAAAAAAGAACATACAACCACTAATTATTAACTCTTAGAGATTAATTTTAGTCTCATTTTGGCTTAAATCAGATAGTGAGATGAGAGTTTGGTTATCGAAGGTACTAGAAAGCAATCTAGAGCTAGTTTTAGGTTAGTTTTGGTGCTCAAGAGGAAATCTATGTTAGACTAGGTACATGGCTTGATATAAGGGATTATTCCCCACACTTCATGGCCCTGAAGCCAATCCAAGCCACTTAGCCAAAATATACCTTCTGTCTAGAGTTTATACTCTGCCATAGAACAAAGTAGATTCTCCCCTTGGTGGTGAAATCTAAGTAGGATAGTTAGATAGGGTAAGGTAATCCACTAGCTAATGAAATCCTAATGGGCCTTATCTCAGGTAAGTTTAGATGTTTTATTTTATGAATTTGATCTAGTAGTGTAACATAGGTGTAGTAAGATTCATTCATAATTCTTGTAATTAACTAGGTGAGTTAAATATGCAGCAATCAAACAATAAAGTGCAGTGAGTTTTAAACCCAAATCTAAAGTGTTTTGATTCAAATGAAAACAATGATGAAATAGGAGAAGAGAATGCATTTAACTATCCTAATGTGCATGCAAGAAAGAGATAAATAAGAGATTATTTTTAACTTTAAATAAAAATGATAAGTTTTTTTTAGAGGCAAAAGAAAGAGAAGAGTGGCAAGGAAGAAGAAATTTCAGTTTATTGCCTTTAAAAAAAATGTTGAATATTTCATTTTGAGGAAAAAGAGAGGGAGAAAGTGTAAGGAATGAAATTTTCAATATAATTCACCTATATTAATTCTTAAAATAATCGTTAAACACAAGGAAAACTCTAGGGTCCCACTGGGCATGCCAGAAATGTTTTACTAAATTTTGAATCTATTTGATGTTTAAGGAGAAATAGAGATGAAGAGTAGGGATTAGAGATTAGAGAGAACCTATATTATAGTTTAGATGTAGAAATTCAAATGCCAAATCTTATATGTGAATGATTTATTTTTATGATTTATGTTGACCCAAATATTAGCTTGCAATTTGGCTTAAGTAACCGACATCAGTATTCCCCCGACATTGGCCAAGGGTTGACTGACATCGGTGGCATGAGAATGGTAAAAGGGTTATTTTTAGCCTATTTTATATTCCTTCTCTTTCCAAGTGTGGTGTCCATTATAAAATGGTAGAAATATGAGGTTAAGAAAAACATAGTTAGTTAGGAATTTATGTTAGGAGTGAGAACAAGTCATGGGTAGTTAGGATTAGGGGACTAAGTCTTGAGGTGACTCAGAGGGTAAGAATTAGTCTTAGGATGAGGTGGCTAGGTAAGGTGGCATAAGTAGTTTTTAATTAACTTAATTAAATATTTTTAAATTAATTAAATGTGTGAAGGGTAAAAACATGGGTTAGGAAGGCTAATTATAAAAAAGGGATCGAGGGGGGTTTTGACACAAGTAGTTACGCATGTGTGTGACATAATTTTGGTGTCTACATGTCATGTAAATTTTGAGAGTCAAAAGGACACCTGTAGGATGCTATGAATAGTTAATTTCATGTTTGGGCTCTCTTTAAATCCTTTGGTCTCATTAAATGAGTGAAATATTCTCATATCATGCTTAAGACTAGACCAATGTACCTACTATTATGTTTTAGCATGTCACTTCTTTTTGAAACTTGTAGGTGTACTTTCTTGGGATGAAATAAGGTCCTATAGGTTGATGGTATAGGTCAAGACCTCACACTTTAACTTTATTTTATGTCCTTTGAGATACTAGTATGCCTCTCACCTTCAGAGGACTAATTCACATGAATGATATGATCATGATAGGTCACCATGAATTATAAGACCATTTGAAGTCAATATACTATAGAGAATATTGCCCTTCTATAGTGAAAGAATGCATGGATTGGGAGTTCCCTCTACATCACTTATTGGAACCAAATTGCCACTTTCTCGGTCAAGGTATCTCCCCTAGGATAAGGTTTCATGATGGAATCATATAAACTCATCTAGAATCCATTTCTCTTCATCATATGGCAACATCAAAAGTGGACCACACCCTATTTTTAGAGTTTTTAAGGTAACCAATCCTTAAAAATCATTTCCCATATATGAACATGCTCCTCAAGTTTTCTTGTCATTCCAGATCTCCAATATTAACTACTATGGAATTTTCTAACCTTTACAAACCTCAAGGAGAGTCTCTAATATGTCTAAACTCTTCACTTCAAATGCTCAAACCTCTGTGGGAGCATGTAGGTGAACACATAGTGGCAAACAAGGCAATGAATAGAGATATTGGTATTATACATAGTGTATGAACATTCAATAAATTATATTCCTTTTGAACATCTTAAAATGGTTATTTTCAACCTTAAAGGAGTGCAAACCAATCCAAAATATTTATTTCCAAGTGATCATTCTCTCTCAAGGCACATTTAGGTGCACATTAATGGTGTAGGACTATGTTAGGGACTAAATTGGTCATCAAAGTCCATTACTTGTCATTTGAAGGGCTTATCTTATTTTCACATACTCAAATAATTTTTACATCTTAAGAATCTTCATATACTCTCCATGAGCGTGCTTAGAGCCTTCATACTATCCATTATGATCACAAGAGTTATCAGTCATGGTCTAAACATTATTTTGATTGGGTGAATGGTTAGGAAAAGGCTATTTAAACACATCTATACTTTGATTAGCAGGCACATTAGGGTTATCCAAGATGAGATCACCCCTGTCAAGTATGTCTTGAATAATGTTCTTAAGTGTTTTGTAGTTATTATAATTGTGGCCTTTGACTCGATGTTAGCCACAAAACTCATCCTCATTGTACCAAGTAGGAATAGGATGAGAAGGATCAAACTATATAGGAGGCTTGATTTGAGGAAGGGTTATGGCTCCCTATTGCAATATTTTTTCCAAAACAAAAGTGTATAACTCCCCAATTGGAGTGTATCATCTTTGTTCATACCATTGTTAGAATTGCTTGGTCAAATTTTGTGAGGTCAAGGAATTAGGTTGGTTTGTGGTTGTGGAATAAGATGATTTAATGACCACCACATTGGTAGAGCCTTTGGATTTTTGGTTAGAAGTAGAAGGTTTAGAATAAGAGGAGCCATTTCATTTGGAATTGACATTCTTATAACTTTATCTTTGTCTATAGCCTAGATCTCAAGTTTATGTGCCATTATAAAGGCTTCATCAAATGTGTAGAAAGTTTAAACTTAGAGTGTGGATGAAATGTGCTTAGCACATGCCCTCAAGAAGATCTCAATAATATTAGGTTGGGGTAAAGAGAAGGAGATTTGATTGATTAAGCCTGTCTAGTGAGTGACAAAATTTGTGATAGACTTGTCATCAAATTGTTTAATAGAATAAAGGTCTGTAATAGAAACCCTTTTAGAAATGTTGATAGAGAAATGGTCTAGGAATAATTATATGAGTTAGATAAATGAGAAAAGGGAGTGTTGAGTTATATATCTATACCAATCTAGGGTAGCACCCAAAAGAGACATAGGGAAGGTGTGAAGTAGTAACGCATCTTCATGCCCTATTAAATAATAAGCATGACTAAATGCTCACAAGTGTTGTTATGGGTCCTCTTTACTCTAGAAGCGAGTAAATTTGGGTATTCCCCATTGGCTTGGATAAGGGTGAATAGGCACAGAAGGATGGATAGGTTCATTGCATATTTGATCATAAGATAACACATTCTTTAAACCCAATACAAATGTATCTAGACTATACATCTTATCCATCAACATCCTAATGAGGTCTAGAGGAGGATTGGTTTGGGAGATACCCCCTAATTTATAGGGATCCTGATAAGTAGAGGTAGAATATGACATGGCTTATTAATATTGTGTTGGTTTAACATAGAGGTAGTGAGTCATAGGCTAGGGGGCAAAAAGGGCTTGTCCCACTGGGTTAGAGACCATGATTTGGTTAAATGTTGTTATTCTAGGTTGGGTTATTGACATGGTTATACTAGGTAAGGGGTGAGTCATAACTCATGTAATTATAGGTACAAGAGTAGATAGGATGGGTACCACCAAATTATAAAATGGGGTTAGACTTGATTGAACTAATTGTGGTTGTGAAGGTCAGGAAGTCATGACAGGGGTTAGGTGAGACTGGGCGGTTGGTGATGCTAAACTTTGGGCATTGTTTATGGTTGGGTAATTTGCCAAAGTAGTGGTTTCAATAACCATTGGGAACATAATGGATATAGATAAAATTGAATTTGTCTTCATCAGAGAAGTTGGAATACTATATAGTGGGTCACCCAAAGAATTGTGGATTTGGCTCATGGCAAGGTAATATTGAAGGGCTACCACATTATGATCAAAAAATCTAGCAAAATCTTGATTTCCTTCAAGAAAAATGGGAATTTGGTTGGGTCCAGGAGTATGCTTTGTATCTAAATTATGTTCCATGATAGAATCAATGACAAGAGGGGAAGGTAGAAGTGGTTTCCAACTTGCATAATAGACAAGAATTTTGGCTTGGCTTCACGTCAATACCATAAAATATTAAGTATAAATAGTCTTAAAACTCTGTATTAGTGACATAGTGAGGAAAAACTAGGTTTGGATGTGGGAAGGTAGGTTGTTTTAGTTGTTGTTTTGAGCAAATTGAAAATAAAAAAATTACACAGTCATTGACATTGATCACTTGACCGATGTCGGTAGGTTAAATTCTATCGACATCGGTGGATTTAACTTATGTCAATTACTGTGGAGTCCTGAGAGATGAAAAATATAATGTTTTAGAAACCCAGAGGCAAAATATAGGCAAAATAGAGGATATAATATGTCTGTATAAGGAGAATGAACACTCAAAAAACTTATAACGGGTTATATAACTTGAGTATTGTGAATAGTGTTGATTTTGTAAATCAATGGAAAAACATCCTTACCAACTCAAAAATATAGAAGGCAATAGAAAATCAAAAAAAGAACATACAGCCACTAATTATTAACTCATAGAGATTAATTTTAGTCTTATGTTGGCTTAAATCAAATAGTGAGATGAGAATTTGGTTACCGAAGGTATTAGAAAGCAATCTAGATCTGGTTTTAGGTTAGTTTTGGTGCTCAAGAGGAAATCTATGTTAGACTAGGTACATGGCTTGTTATAAGGGCTTGTTCCCCACACTTCATGGACCTAAAGCCAATCCAAGCCACTTAGCTATAATATACCTTCTATCTAGAGTTTATACTCTACCAGAGAATAAAGTGGGTTCTCCCCTTGGTGGTGAAATCCAAGTAGGATAGTCAGGTAGGGTAAGGTGATCCACTAGGTGATGAAATCCCAATGGGCCTTATCTCAGGTATATTTAGATGTTTTATTTTTTGAATGTGATCTGGTAGTGTAACATAGGTATACTAAGATTCATTCATAATGCTTATAATTAACTAAGTGAGTTAAATATGCCATAAGCAAACAATGAAGTGCAATGAGTTTTAAACCCAAATTTGAAGTGTTTTGATTCAAATGAAAAAAATGATGAAATATGAGAAGATAATGAATTTAACTATCCTAATGTGCATGCAAGAAAGAGATAAAGAAGATATTCTTTTTAAATTGCAAGAAAAATGATAAGTTTTTTTAGAGGCAAAAGAAAGAGAAGAGTGGCAAGGAAGAAGAAATTTCAATTTATTGCCTTTAAATAAAAAATAAATGTTGAATATTTCATTTTGAGGAAAAAGAGAGGGAGAAAGTGTAAGGAATGAAATTTTCACTATCATGCACCTATATTAATTCTTAAAATAATCAATGAACCCAAGGAAAACTCCAAGGTCCCACTAGGCATGCTAGAAATGTTTTACTAAATTTTGAATCTATTTGATGTTTAAGTAGAAATAGAGATGAAGGGTAGGGATTAGAGATTAGAGAGAACCTAGATTACATATTAGATGTAGAAAGTCAAATTCCAAATCTTGTATGTGAATGATTGATTTTTATGATTTATGCTGACCCAAATATTAGCTTGGAATTTGGCTTAAGTAACCGACATCAGTGATCCCTTGACATCAGCTAAGGGTTAACCAACGTCGGTGGCATGAGAATGATAAAAGAGCTATTTTTATCCTATTTTCTATTCCTTCTCTTTCCAAGTATGGTGTCCATTATAAAATGGTATAAATATGAGGTTAAGAAGAACATAGTTACTTAGGAATTTATGTTAGGGGTGAGAATAAGTCATGGGTAGTTAAGATTAGGTGACTAAATCTTGAGGTGACTCAGAGGGTAAGAATTAGTCTTAGGATGAGGTGGCCAGGTAAGGTGGCATAATTAGTTTTTAATTAACTTAATTAAATATTTTTAAATTAATTAAATGTGTGAGGGGTAAAAACATGAGTTAGGAAGGCTAATTATTAAAAGGGGACCGAGGGGGGTTTTGACACAGGTAGTTATGCATATGTGTGACATAATTTTGGTGTCTACATGTCATTTACATTTTGAGAGTCAAAATGACACTTGTAGGATGCTATGCATAGTTCATTTCATGTGTGGGCTCTCTTTAAATCCTTTGGTCTCATTAAATGAGTGAAATATACTCATATCATGCTTAAGACTAGACCAATGCACTTACTATTATGTTTTAGCATGACACTTCTTTTTGAAACTTGTAGGTGTACTTTCTTGGGATGAAATAAGGTCCTATAGGTTGATGGTATAGGTCAAGACCTCACACTTTAACTTTATTTTATGTCCTTTGAGATACTAGTATGCCTCTCACCTTCATAAGACTAATTCACATGAATGATATGATCTTGATAGCTCACCATGAATTATAAGACCATTTTAAGTCAAGATACTATAGAAAATATTGCCCTTTTGTAGTGAAAGAATGCATGAATTGGGATTTCCCTCTACATCACTTATTGGAACCAAATTACCACTTTTTTGGTCAAGGTATCTCCCCTAAGATAAGGCTTCATGATGGAATCATATAAAATCATCTAGAATCCATTTCTCTTCATCATATGGCAACATCAAAAGTGGACCACACCCTATTTTTAGAGTTTTTAAGGTAACCAGTCCTTAAAACTCCTTTTCCATACATGAACATGCTCCTCAAGTTTGCTTGTCATTCCAAATATCCAATATTAACTACTATGGAATTTTCAAACCTTTACAGACCTCAAGGAGAGTCTTTAACATGTCTAAACTCTTCACTTCAAATGCTCGGACCTCTGTGGGAGCCTATACATGAACACATAGTGGTAGACAAGGCAATGAATAGAGATATGGGTACTATACATAGTGTATGAGCATTAAATAAATTATATTCCTCCTCAACATCTTAAAATGGTTATTTTTAACCTTGAAGGAGTGAAAACCAATTCAAAATCTTTATTTCTAGGTGATCATTCTCCCTCAGGGCACCTGTAGGTGCACATTAATGGTGTAGGACTATGTTAGGGACTGAATTGGTCATCAAAGTCCATTACTTATCATTTGAATGGCTTATCTTGTTTTATCATACTCAAAGAATTTTTACAACCTCTTAAGACTTTTAATATACTCTCCATGAATGTGCTTATAGCCTTCATACACTTGACTCAACTGACTACATGCAGTAAAGTTAATTGTGTGCCATGTTATTGATTACAACTTTATGTGAAACCTTTTGAAACTAATATTGGAAGAAATAAGGTGAATTCCATGATATATAAGACATTAAATATAACCTATCATCCTCATCTGAAACCACCAAAAATACAAGAACCTCTGTAATTTGTGTAACATGCCTACAACTAGTAATGGTGGTCTTAACCTATAACTTGAACTGTTTGGCTCATCAAATCACCTTCAAACATGATAAAAATATGGGATTCATGATATAAGGATGTATAACTCTTATAAAATCATTTTCATCAATTTATTTGTATGTCTTAACTCAAATAGAAGGAAAACCTGTAGGGTATGGGGATTAGCAAGCAAAATGAGATAGTCAACTTCTTAAGAATGGTTTATAAAGTATAAAAAACCATTCTTCCAAATACTACCATGAATGTGAATCAGATCAATTTTAATAACACTACATAAGATAATTTGACCTCAAACCTCTCCTACTAGCCATACCATCAGAAGACTTGTTGACCAATTTTGCATGTTTAGTAAAGCGATGGAGGAGTATAATGGTTTTCAACAACTTTTTTAGAATTCTAAAGCTGATGAATCATTTAAATGAGTTAAAATAATTTTAATATCCATTCCACAAGTTTGACACACATGTCACTCTGCTTTATAGGTTGTACAACTACTAAAACCTCCTCTTTTTCACTTATTTCCTTGATTTCAGTTAAAAACCTAGAAGTTTAAAATAGGACTGACGTTCCCAATAAGGAATATAACATATTATACATTTAAATAGAGTTAATAACACTTATCTACTTTATAAAACCATACCACCTTCATAAATGACCCAAATATGACCCTTAAGTGACATAGAATGACTTAGGACTAGATTTAACTATGACCAAGGCTAATAACACATTAAATTACATTAAATTGACCGTGACACACCCTATAACATTATAATATACCCCTATACAAGTTTTTTACTATAGGGGGTTGACCTATTTTGACTTGTAGTCAAAATAGTCAATATTTCCTATATTCCTTTTGACCATTCAGTTATTTGGAAACAATCTACATAACTGCTTAATAGATTTTAGATCCTCAACCAATGTGATGTTGACAAGAATATGAAAGAAACTTAGTTAATCCCCCATAAAATCATACAAATTATTGGTCTATTTGGACAAGTAAAAGGTGAAATTAATAGGTGAGTTTTTAAATGTCTATATCCAATTGGAATCTAAACCTAAGATTAAACACTTTATATACATTCAAGTGGTTGACATCTCAGAATCCTATGGTATGCTCCTCAATAGAGATTGGTCCAAGGCCCTAAATGGATATATGGATACAAACTTCTCCCATTTGTGGTTGTGATGGAGAGGAGTAGCCTACCACATATGAGTGGATAGGGAACCATGCATGAAACACATGATCACCTAATACAACAATATTAATGAAAATACAAACCTAGATTCCTTGGACCTAGGCATCTACACACTAAGAACCAAGTATCCAAAAAACTAGACTAATCACAACCCATGTTTCCTTGGCTTATGGTCTCTTTATATAGATAGATGTCATTCCAAACAAGGCAGTAGAGCTAGTGTTTTTCTTGTAGATCCCTTAGGGAGGAAACATCTATCATCTTATAGGCTATAGTTCATTTTGAGGTCAACAAATCTCCCATTATAAAAAATAGGGACCCTTATGATTACTTTAAACCTTAACACTAAGATCTTGATATTTTACAGTTTATTATAATTTGAAGATCATCCACACCTGATGAAATTAGCCCATTTATTCATGGTTTTATTTTAACCTTACCTAATGTTACTAATAATTGACCCTTATGTCTCAAGTTATAGGTTCATAGAGTTTATTATTAATGGATCATGATTGAAATTTATAGATTAACCATATTCAAACTTTTACTAATCTTGAATTTATGGCAGCTCACAGTTGGATTCATGTGATGAAACCCTTCTTCAGGAAACCCTAGACTAGACCTTTGATTCAAATTCAATTTTGGAAAGAATAGATTTGGTGAGAGAATTTTGGATTAAATTTGGACTCAAGCCTAATTTGTATGCTAAGGCTTGGTCATGTTTTTCAACACAACCAAACCTTAGCCTAAAAATCATGCTTAGTCCCCTTTTATTTTCCTCCTTTTATTCCATGTGTTTTTAATGCAGTCTAATGTTTATGTTTATATTGTCTTTTATCTTAACATGGTCCCCTTTATCATATGCCTAGCCTAAAGCCTCAACCCAAAGGCCTTGTTCATATTTTTCAATATGAATGAGACCTTAGTCTTAAAACTTTATCCTAAGTTCCTATATTAACCTGCATCTTAACTTAAGCACCTCACTTCTTTACAGATCCAATGGTTATCACTTCATCACAAAGAAAGATCTGATGGAATGTAGGAATCCTGAAAAACTTAAAGACTTTATCCATCAAACCAATCCCATGTGATCATCAGGATCACAATGGATGATCCACACTCAAGCAAGACTGGTGATCCTCAATTTTAAAGGGATCCCCTTTTACTATGCAAGCTTAAGCCAAATAGGTGCAAGTATCTAGATCAAGATCGATAGTTTGTGGTTTCTCACACAAAGTAGATCTGACAGAGTGAATGTGGATCTAAAAAGTCAAAAGTTCAAGATCCCCATAGAACTACCATGTGGCACTCTCTCATTTTATCTTGATAACAAAAGGGCTTTGTGCATTAAAATTTGGACTTAACCTAATTTTTTATCCTAAGGTTCATTATATTTTTTTAATACAATATAACTTTAGGCTAAAACCTTGAGTTATGACCATAATATTTGAAGGGATTTGTTTTATTATACTTATAGACTTAGGATTTTATCTTAGTCTAATTTTTATGACATGTTCCCAAATTAACTCGATCTCCTTTATGATTGTAGGAACCAATGATGTGCATCTACTTGAATTATGATCAATGGTCAGTACTTGATCAAGACCAAATGATCTAATGAAGTGTATCATATCCAAGACCTGTGGACCAAAGGGACTTCATGAGCTTAAAATTTATGTTCTTATGACCATCATTTGACATCCATGATGTTGTCATTGACATTTGTGAGGTCATCAACTTTAATCTCATCAAACCTAATGATTCATGAACTTAAATTTTATGATCTTATGAACATCATTTAACACCTACGAGGTCATCATTGATGTCCATGAGGCCATCAAATTTAATCTCATCAAATATATTGATTAGGCACATGAATATGCTTTGTAAACATGACTAAATTATGCTATTTATATTGTGAATCAAGGGACCCCTCAAAAAATATTCAAACACTTAGGACCTTTGGACTTTGAATAATAAAATGATCTTGTGGTCTAAATATTTGTAGACATAGCCTTAATCTAAGTATATTTCCTAAGGTTCTAATTATGTTTATTTTAAATTTAATAAACCTTAGGCTAGAGACTTATATCAGGTCTTATTTTAGTAAATACCTATGCCAAAACTTAGCTTAAAAAATTTTAACCTAAAGTTTCATCATGTTTATCAACACTATAAAATCCTAGGTTAAAACCCTGCATTAAGACCACTTACTATTTAAGCCCCCTTTAGGTTTATTATAAGACTTAGATTAAATATTTTAACCTAAATTTTATATTGTGTGCATTAACACACATTAAATTCAACCTATGTCCATTTATATGTGTTATGAAAACTTAGTTTAAGACATTTTATCCTAAATTTTATGACATGTTTATTAACACAAAATAAAAATTAGCCTAAATATTTTAGCCTAAGTCCCTTCCTATATTGCAACACTAATTAAAGTTCATGATATTTGATGTATCAATGACTCTCACTTCATCATGGAGGATGATCTGATAGAGGCAATAGATTTGATGAATCCAAAACATTTGATATATCAAACCAATGGTGTACATCTACTTGGATTATTATCAATAGTCTGTGTTTGCTCGTGAGAGGTGATTAGACAAAGCATAGTTGTCAAAGACTATTCAATAGGACCTTGAGGGATCATGGATTAACACATGGTAAACATGCATTTACTACACAAAATATAGAGCCCAAAATGCCTATGAAGGTCCCAAGTGGCACAACCATGGGGCCTAACATAAAATAAATAATGGCAATCAAGCCATGGGATCATGATCAAAAGTCTACATTAATCCATAAACAAGGATGTGATGATGTGAAGGAAAATATGGTTTTCAAAAGACAATAGCTAGTTCCTTTAAGTCATTTATGAAAAATGCCATGAATGTTGCCAAATAGACACCACATAGGTGCCACACAAGCACAAAATGACAAAACTAAATATTTTGTGTGATTGAAAAGGAAAACATATAAATACATGAGTCTAAATAAAATATAATACATGAATGAGCCTATGTCTGAGTATCCATCAACATTAAAGCTTCATAAAATCCCTAACATCTATAAAAACCCTAATTCAGACTCAGATTGATCATAGTCAAGTCAGGAAGAATCTAATTGCTATCTGAGCAAGAACAAGTTGACCCAAAGACTACTTGCAATCTAGTGGTGAGAAATCATGGTAGATAAAATATAGAAATAAAGAGATGAAACTAAGTTATATCTAGCTTCAGATAGTGAGGGAAGAATCTTCAAGGATACAGACCTATATACTGTAGCATTAAACACTAAGAATAGGAACTAGTCTGAACTCTTTTGGACCATTGAGGAGATACAATCTCTTATTAGGGAAGAATACAAAAATGCCACCATTAGCTAGAGATACAATGATCTAGTTTCTATCCAAATGGATATCCTCCACTGTGTTACTTCAAAACCTAAGGCATTACACTACATCGATGTTCTTTCCCCTATTTTCATGAATTGCAAAATTGAGCAAGATTGGATAATTTATGAACGCAGTTTTATAAAGATTTCATACATTTCCCCTCTTGCTTTTGAGAACTATTATAAATTGTGTAATCCTTAGATATACTTGAAAACCATTAGAGCATGGACAAACAAAAATGAATTAAATGTTATCCTTACCCTATGGATGCTTACTGGAACCCATATAATTTAGGACCCAACTAGGAAGATCCCAATTGCCCAATTTAGGGAGGGGATTATGATAATCATGACTTTGTTGAATAGGTATTGGAGCTTCTTCCACACCTATGTCAATAAAATTTGGGTGTCTTATTTTTATTTCATGGTGGAAAAAGGACTCACCCCCCTAATTGGTGAGATGATTAACATTTATCTGAAGCAACAATTATCAACTATCAAGAAGAAGACCAGTGGCCACTTCTTAATGATTTCCTATTTGCTTGATGCCTTATTATCCACCACCAAAATCCCTAACATCAAGAATTGGTCACCTAAAGGGAGATAAACCATTTCCCACCATTATTCTAATATACACATTCAAATATAGACACAACATATAGTTCATTTATCATTGTGTTTATCCAGCTCTAGTGGAAGCCATCATAGGGATCCCCATGAGCAAGGTCATCCTCCTAGTTAAGAAATATGTGGATCTAATAGGGGATATTTGGTTCTACCTAGATTATATAGTAATAAGGATATAAGGGACTTTGATATAGCCCTAAAATTTAATCCTCTATGTGCCCACCAAACTAGTAGAACAAGAAGTTGTGTACCAACTTATTCATGGTATAGATGGATTTTAGAAGGAGAAAAGGAAATGACTCATCCACCCCTTTCCTTTGATAATTAACAAAATTGTGTTGCAAAATTGGGAACATGTGAATACTATAGCCAAGAATAAGGACTCTTTCAACCTACAATTAGATTAACTCAGGTAGTGGGACCTTGATGAAAGGGTCAACAAACATATAAAATCCAAAACCATAAGTAAAGCCTATGAACATCAAACTGATGTCCATGACACACTATACATTAAGGCATATATTTTCCTAGAGGTATTAGCTAGGTTGAAGAGGCATAACATTAAGCTAGATCCCAAGTTGGCTAGGAGAGATGACAAACCACTAGGTGAGATATGGCAAATGGGGCCCCTGAAATATCACGTGTTATCTGGACCATCCTCTAGGATTCCTCCAAAACAACCACAAGTTAGAATGAAACAACCTCAAGCCCAAGTTACATAAGGAACTAGAAGAGATAAATTAGAAGAGAGACTTGGTGAAGGAGGATCATATTCAGCCCCACCTAAAAGGCCAGAGTCTCTAATAGAGTTTCTAGATATGATTGCATTGGAACCTAGTAAGATAATAGAGGATGCCCTCAAAGAGTTTGCTGAGGCATATGAGTTAGATGAAGAAAAAAAACATACTAAGGAACTTTAAGTCTAGATTGAGTAAGTAGAACAAGATAGAGGGAAGAAAGTTGTTTTGGACCTAGTTCTAGTAGCACCCCTACACAAAAATAAAGTTGAGTTGGAATTGGTCCTAGTTGGGAAAAAAAGCCTAAGTTGACCTTCACCCACCCCATAAGTGAGGTCAACTTTTTTAGTGATAAATATCCCATTCATGGTTCAATTATCCTTGAATGGTTAATTTATGGAAAGATGCAAAAGATTCCCACTTTATCCCACTCATGGGCCATGACCCAAACAATCCACATTGATGTTCATGAGGAAGTCAAGCCATGGATATTGGCTTTGATGAATGAAGAGGAAGAGAGAAGAATAATTACCTTTGGGGGATCAAGCATCACATAGATGAGCACTTTTAAAGCCTCAAAAAACACATAAGTGGAGACTCTTGAGCCTCTAGAGATCATAGATTCATCAGTCAATGTGTAAATCAATCTAAAAACAACTAGATTGGGAAGAGTGATAATGAACAAGACCATGGTTGGAAGTGAGGAGTTCACATTCTAGAAGGTTAAACCATTTATTGGTTTAGCTCTCATTGGAGTTCAAGGACCTAGTGAGCACCTCATTCATGAGGAAGACATAGAAGGACTATTTGATGCTAATTTAGCTTAGCTCAAAGTAGGTATTATAGGCATGAAGTAGAAGATAGAGAACATGAAGAAAGAAAAGGATAATATTAAGATATAGGCTATCTTTTTATTATAAAGGTAATGATAAAGTTGTTTGAGTCATCTTTCCATGACATGTTCAATTCCTTGAAGTGAAGACAAGATAGAGTCCTTTATCCTACCAAGTTGGAGTTTCTAAGGGCTTGTTAACCCAATGGAAAAGTTCAATTGCAAAAATCAAGGAACTCACCAATATACTAGTTGAGGACAGGATTCCTAGGTTTAGGACCATTAGCCTAGCCCATTTGAATGCTATTATGGGAATAATTATTGATAAAATATAGGACTTCAGCACATGGTCAAAGAACTTAGAGAGGATCCTAAGTGATGATGAACTAATAAGTAGAATTGAATAGCTTCTTAGAACCATGCTTGACACACCCTCCACATTTGGCCTCTTGGTCATCATTTTTGATGATGAATATAAGCACAGGGTCACTTTAGTTATGAAAGAGGTCAGGACCAAGAATTAGGGCTGGTTTGGAAGTGATAATAGTAGGATCATGGGCATGATCCTAACTATAGAGGAGAAGATTACTAAGGTAAGAAGCATCAAGGAAGATATGGCTAGAAATGATAGAGATTATGATGACTTAGTAGACCAGGAGGATGAATATCTCTTGAAACTAGCTATAGATTTGGAGCTATTCAATGAATAACATCAAAGAGCCATGAAGATCTTGCAGGAGTAATAAGGAAGCCCTTCAACTCGATGCCCACCAGTTAATTAATAATGTTCCATTCTATGTAAAGCCTTGTAATATTAGAAAGTAGAATATTATTTTGTAAAGGCATATGCTATTTTTTTAGCATATTTGCCTATAGGTCAGTCCACTTTTAAAAATTAAATGTATTATAGAATTGTGTATAAGGATAATTGTCCTTATCTTTGTACATTTGTAATCTCATGACTGGTGTACTGCCTTAGTCTTTTATAAAAGGCAATATCACCCTTTTGTAAAGGGGAGAGTTTTGATCTAAAACTTGTATACTTTTGAGAAATTAATATAAGCAAAGAATACTGAAAAGTTTGTCCAAAACTTATTTGTATCAATTTTTACATGGTTTCTCTCTCAATTTTTTATTCTAAGTCTTGAATATGAATGGCTTCTATGAATTTTGAATGTGCATATTTGATACAAGGTTACTAATTTATGTTGATTCTAGATTAGTTGAATGTTCTTAGACTTTGATTCATTTTATTTGCTCTACATTAAGATGTGCAAATACTATTTCAATACGACAGTAAACCTTTAAGGAAAAGTTAGTACATACTTGTATTATTTCATTCTTTCCTTAGATATTTGCCTGGTGTATGGTGGGATTTGAGCATCTGCTACTTCACATTATATATTGGTTAAATGCATGTTCAGTTGAAATAAAACCTTTTCATGATGTTAAAGGTAAATATCAACAATCACATACCTTATTTTTGCCCTACCTTTCCTTTTGTTCATTTTTTTGACCAATTCACTTTAGTTTAAATCTCATTGTTAATATTCATCTAGATTAGTCTTTAGTGTATAAATTTTATGATAATTCACTGATACTAGCATAGATACTTCACAATTTGCATATATTAAAGACCTTGGTGGCTCCCAACCACCAATCAATATAAAATTGTGGAATAGTTTCAATTTGCTCTGTCATTATTTCACCATAGGTACCCAAATTATCAAAACCTGCTACTCATGCTCTAAATTCTTAGAATTCCAAAATGAGAAGTGTTATTTAAACACTAAGAGAACCTATGATACATTTAGAGGTATCAACATGATGAGATTCATTGGTGATAGAAGGAGGGCCTCTTTGTGAGTTTGTTGAATCTTGGCTAGGCTTAGTGTGTTTTGATCAAAGATTAGTGTTATCTTGCACATTTTCATAATTATTTACTAAAAATCATAAATATCATTGATATTTGAGGTCTTTGACCCATCTTTGTGCTTCCTTTAAATAAATATCAAATTTATTTGGAGTTAGATGCTTAGTTTTGGTAAAGATAGCTTAAGATCTAAGAATCTATAGTGTTTGAGGTTAGAATAGTTTGTTTTGATCAAATATTAATGGATATTTCACAAATATGGGTTCATTAGAGCTTATAATTGTAAATATTGATCATATTTGTGTGATTGAACACACCTTTGAGCTAACTTAGTTAAAATTTGATGCCCTTTGTTGTTATTTACATATATCTTTACAAGAGTAGCTTAATGTGCAAATATGAGTCCTATTCTTTGTAAAGGTTGGTTTGACACATCATATTTCAAAAAATATCCAAATTTATCAATCTATAACTACCAAGAATCTAGAGAAGGCCACACTCTAAAACAATAGAGCCTATGCTTGAGTTGGAAGTTATAAGAGAGCTAGACGAGACAAAGGTAGACATAGACATTTAAAGTATACCAACTTCACCACTATAAGGTACTCTTGTGTTTATCCTTCATCAAAATATGGCTTGGTTAGGAATCCCTCCTATCAACATACAAGACGAAATTCATGACCTCCCTCATAATACTAAAAAGTATTTGCCAACTTTTAGTCCTAATGGTATTGTAATAGTTGAAGAACATGTTAAATCATTTAAGGTTGAATTGAGATTGTTAAATGTAACTCATGAGGATGTAGTGTGTAGGTTATTCCCTTTTACATTTAAATATGTTGCATATGAGTGGTTACTTAATCTTCCTGACAATTTCATTTTCACCTAGAATGATTTTAACATCTTCATTAACCAGTTTGGCAAAATAATCAGCCCTTGTGTCTTGTAAAAACAATTTACCATCCTAAAATGGGATGCCTATGAACCTATAATAGCTTTCAATGCTAGGTTATAAAATATGAACAACAAAAACATTGACCCTTATAAACCTTATCAGGCATTAGCCTTGGAAATCTATAAAGATGCTCTTGATCCCATAACCTCAGTATTCATAAAGAAGGCTATAGGTCTAATGAACACCCTAGCTTTAGATTATGCTAAGGCTATGATCATTAATGACTAGATGTAACCATAAGTTCAGATGGCTTTCTCTATTTCGAATGCCAATCTACATATGTCTACCTTGAATGTCTTTCCTAATAATAACTAGAATGTGGCTGCTCTCAACTAGCTCCCAAATCTAAATCAATTACTTCTAAGACATGTTGCTCCTAACCAAAATTTGGGTTTCTTGAATCACCTTTATAAAAATGGATTTAATGCAAATGATCAAAGGGCCTTAGTATTAGCCACTGGTACCAATAATAACCAGGTTCATAATTTAAAAACCCCCAAAAGTGAGAATGAGTCCATTCTAAAAATGGTTCAAAAATTGAGCACTGACTTCCTTCAGCTACAAAAACATGTTGGTAATATTGGAGAAAATTCTAGAATAAAATTCTCTTTCCAAAGGTTCAATAAGCCCAATAATAGGTTTAATAATGATAGTTTCCACAACAATAAAAATAATGAACCATCTTCTAAAAAGAATACTATAGGTATTAATCTTATCTTGATTATTTTAGGGTCTATTGTACTAATAAACATGGTGAGATTGATTGCATTGACTTTTTTTAATATTTTGAAGCATTCTAAGAAGAGTTGGAAACTTTTGAGGTAGTTTCTAAAAAATACAATGATGCAGGTACTTCAAGATCTAAGCCTGCTAACCAAACCTTCTTGGTGGAAACATTTGACTTCCCTTTCTTAGAAAACAATGAACTTGATGATGTTTCTAAAGAAGTTCATGCCTTCTAGTAGTTCTAAAATAAGACATATCCTTTAAGGAACAGAGAATAGAGGTAGCCTTTGACTACTTCTACTCTTCCAAACAACTTTGGTACCCCTCTGGATACCACTTTAGATAATAATCTAGAACCTCCAAAGGGAAGTACTTCTAATACTAGATCAAATGATTCCAATTATTCTAATATGACTAGTTATAATATTGTAGAGGGCATGAAGAAAATTAAAGCTAATATTACCTTGCATGAACTAATAAAAATCATAGAGCAAAGAGATCTATTGCTAAAATCCTTATCTAATAAATCTAACAAAATGTCCAAAATTGATAATAGAAACGTAGCTATTTATAAAGATAAAATAGAATCCCCACCCTTTTTACTTATAGTCAGAATGTTTGGTAGAAACTTGTATAACTATTTGTTAGATTCTGATGCCTCTACAAATATTATGCCTACAGGTGTTTGTAAACAACTTGGTTTGACCCCCATTAAGTCTAATAGGGTTGTCACCCAATTAGATAAGTCTAGGGTCAAGGTGTTGGAGAATTGTTAAATGTCCACATGCAATTAGCTTCTGAGCCAAGGGTCCAATAATTTATAGATATCTAAGTAGTAGATATCCCTAATGCATATGGACTAATTTTGAGCAGAGAGTGGACAAAAGCTTTAAATGGATGCATGCCCATGGACTATTCACACCTATGGCTACCTTGGAAGGGAGTTCCTAACCAGATTAGAGTTGAAAGGGAGCCAAGAATGAAACATATTATTATTGATTATAATGCTTTCAATGAAAGGGTCAACATAATTGATTCTGATCTAGGAGTTTTCACCCTAGAAACTACCAAGGTATGTGATCCTAAATCTTCTAATGGTGTCCCTGGGTTATGGAAGTTGTATTTTGATGGGGTTAGGTGTAAATCTATATCTACAGTAGGCATTATTTTAATTGACCCTATTGGTATTAAATATCATGCTTCTTATAGACTCCAATTTTCTTTTACCAATGACCTTATAGAAAATGAATCCCTCATCTTAGGTTTGTAATTTGCCATTAAAAATAAAGTCAAGGAACTACTAATTTATGGTGATTCAAAACTAGTAATAAACCAAGTAAGAATCAAGTATTAGTGCAAACTCTCATACCTCAAGAGGTATAAATTTAGAGTTTGGGACCTAGTGGAATCTTTTGATGCCCTTAATATTATTTGTATCCCTAGGGAGGAAAATAAAGCTACTAATGATCTTTCCTCTACCATAACTAATCTCATGCTTGGTCAAGATTCCCCAAACTTTAGTATTGAACTGATAACTTGCCCTCTTATCCCTGATAATGTAAACCATCTGGAGGTCTTTAGTGATGACCAACAAATTAAGAACTTCATGACTAGTTCAAGAGCATTTGAGGCTCAGATTGTTGATGAGGATGATGAAAATGCATTTAGAGAAGGCAAGTTTGATGGAAAAGTCATTTATTTTAATGATAACAAAATCCCCAAATGAATGATTCACTTGGAAAGGTTGTTTGATCAAGATAAGCTAGTTGAAGCATTTAGGATTCCCAAAGTGAGTGGAAAATATTACTATGCAGTTAATCTTAGACCTAAAGATCAACCTCAACTGGTTGACATTGGAAAATCCTACACTAGTATTGATAAAAATAAATCCAAAGAGATGTTGGTAAAATACAAAGATGTGGTAGCTTGGTCTTATGATGACTTGAATATCTTTGACCCAAGAGTCATCACCCATACTATACCTCTCAAAGGGAATTACAAAAATTTCAAAAAAAAAATACCCATGAATCCTATCTTATAACCCATGATATTCAAATAAATCAAGAGATTATTAGATGTTATAATTGTATTTCCCATTAGGCATTCTACCTGGGTGGCCAACCTAGTGCTAGTTAGAAAGAAGAATGGTGAAATTAGACTATGTGTTGACTTTAAAAATTTGAATAAATCATTTTAAAACGATAATTATCCTCTCCCCTCCCTTAACCAAGTAATATAAATTGTTTTAGGATCAGTCATGATGTCTTTTCTTGATGGTTTTTTAGGATACAATTAGGTGTTGGTAGATAAAGAAGATAGAATGAAGATAACATTCACAACTAGTTGGGGTACCTTTGTATACAAGAGAATGCCTTTTGGACTGATAAATGTAGGAGCCACTTTTAAAAGGGACATGGGCCATGCATTTCAAGGCTTAATTGGTAAGTGTATCATAATTTACATGAATGATCTAAATTTTTTCTCTAAGAATAAGGAAGACCATTTCATACATTTACAACAGGTGTTTAAAAGGTTCATAAGGTATGGGATCTCCCTTAACCCTAAGAAGAGTATTTTTTTTGTCACTAAAGGTAAATTGTTAGGCCATGTTATCACTAAATATTTAATTTACATATATCTTAAAAGAGTGAAAGCTATATCAAAGAAAGATCCTCCCAATAGTATAAAAAAATTAAAATCATTTTTTGGCAAAATAAATTTTGTAAGAAAATTCATCTCTAGCTTTGTCGAGATTATCAAACCATTAAATGATATGCTGAAGAAGGATGATAAAGTATCATGGAATGAGGAATATAAGAAGGACTTTGAGGACATAAAAAGTGCAATTAGCCAAGCTCTAATCTTGATAAGTCCTGACTTTTCAAAGGATCTTTATCTCTACTATTTTTCTTCTGACCACACTATTGATGTTGTTTTAACTTATAAAATAGAAGGATTTGACCATCCAATTTATTTTATGAGTACTAATTTGAAATTTTTTTAGTTAAATTATCCTTTAATTGATAAATAAGCCTTTGCATTAGTTAAAGCTATCAATAAATTTAGGCACTACATTCTTAGGAATAAAGTGCATGCCATTTTATTAGATCCAACCACTAAGTTAATGTTAAGCCAATGCGAGCTTGAGAAGCAAAGAGGTAAGTGGATGTATGTTCTTCAATAATATGACATGGAGATGAAAATTATAAAATTGGTAAGATGTCAAGGTTTGATTTAAATGGTTGCCAATGTCAACCCTACGATAAGTATTATGTAAGTTGATCAACATAGAATCCAAGATAATGAATGGTATGACTCCATTGTTCAATTACTAATCAATGAAACTTGTCCTACAAGACTAACTAGGGAGAAGAAGAGAAATCTAAGACTCAAAATATCTCATTATCTAATCAAAAATTGAGTCCTATATCGAAATAACTTTAAAGGTGTATATCTGAGATGTGTTTCGAAGGAAGAAGCCACTCAAATAATGAGAAATTTCCATGAGAATTTGGGAAGTGGGCATCCATTAAGAATAATAATAGCTCACAAGATCCTTAGGGCTATCTATTATTGGCCCACATCTTTGAAGATTCTCATAATCATGTGAAGGAATGTCATTCATGTCATATCTTCAGCACTAAAGAGCCAAAGGCAGTTATGCCCTTACAACCTATCATGATTGACAAACCCTTTTCCTAGTGGGGATTGGTTTGTATGGGTAATTAACCCTAACTCATTATAAGGTCATAAGTATGTTCTGATAGCCACTCACTATTATACTAGGTGGACTAAAGCAGTAGCCACCAAATAATGAAGGATAAAAGAAATGATCAAGTTTTTATAAGAAAACATATGCACCAAATTTAGGACTCCAATCTCTTTGGTATGTGACAATGAGTCAACATTCATATCCATATAAATGATAGAAACATTATTTTTAATTTTTATCTAACCATTATCCTCAAGGTAATGAAGTATATGAGTCAATGAATAAAAACTTGATGAAAGCCATTAAGAAATCTGCTATAGACAAACCTAGAACATGGCATAAGCTTCTTAAGTATGCCCTTTGGGAAGATAGAATAAGAGTCAAGAAAGATCTTAAATCATCTCCTTTCTTGATGGTATATGGTCAAGATCCCATATTCCCCATCACACTAAAGCTGATAACTTACAAGTTTATGCAAAAGTATATGGAGAAAGATCAAGAATTTGCAAACTCAAGGCTATTAGACATTATTTAGATGGAAAATGCATGAGAGGAATATTTTGATAACTTTAGTAAGCACCAAAATATAATAAAGAGGTGGTCTGACAAGGTATCAAAGATCAATGTGTTTAGACAAGGAGATTTGGTTCTTTTTTGGGATAAAGCATCTGAGCCTAAGGGAAAACATGGAAAGTTCACACCCCTATGGAGTGGTCCCTATCAGATTACATATACACTTGGAGATAACACCTTTAAGCTAAAAAATATACAAGGAGCAGAGTTCACACTACCCACCAATGGGAAGTATCTCAAGCACTATTTCTCTATTGCTCCTCCTAGGATCTTCATCAATTAAATCTGTATGATGGTTAGAGTTAATGTATGTAGGCTAGTTAGTTTCCTTCAGATCTTTTCTTCCTATCCCTTGTTTATACATAAGTCTGTATATATTTTTTTTCTTCCCTTTTTCTTCCTATTTTTTTAATTTCTATTGTGTGTTTGTTTCTTATTGATTTGTTCCTTGCTTCTAATAAGTCTTTTTGGATAAGCCTCATCTCAAAGTTATTTAGATTTATTGTAACTCCAAAAGTTTAGAAATGTTGATATGAACCTCATACATGTTTTGACCATGGATTTGAGATATGTTTTGATGTTATGATTTGAAGAAACTAGTAATGACCCATGAATAGATTAACCATTCCATAAGACCTCATACATAGTATTGACCTAAACCTAGTTTTAAGAAAAATTGCACATGTAGAATGAAATCTTAATATATTAAGGTATAATCATGCTTGCACTTAATAAACATGCTTCCCTAAGACAAAGTTTGAAACCATAGGTGATTTTTTGAGGATCAAACACTTGACAAAATCCTCAAACTTGGCTACCCTGGTTCCCAACCTTTGATGAAAGCCTATAAGATCCAAAAGTAAAATAATAATAACTTCTTATAAAATCAAAAGATTTTCAAAAAAAGGTGATTTTGGTAATCTCTACTGGGGTAATGGATGTTTGGCTGGTAGTGGATCAAGGTTGTGAGTGGAATCAAAGGCATCTCTATTAGGGCTATGGACATCTAGCTGGTAGTAGAGCAATGCCCAAGCCTTCCCTGAACTAGAAGCATGGTTCTTAATGAATATATAAACATTTTCCAAGTCAATGTTAATGATTAAAGGCATGAAACCTAGAAGTTGTGTCCTAAATTCTATGGCAAATAGTAAGTGGAATCAAAGCACACATATAGCATATTTATGTCTTGATGTTTGATCCTAATTATGCATGTGCAAGGCTTGTTTCAACCATGAACTGATATTGATAATGGCATTATTCAAATGGAATAAATAACCTAGTTATTTGTCTAAACAAGAGTCTCAAAATTCTAACATATTTCTATGTTTCCCCCAGAAGTCACCATTTGTTGAGGTCAACAAATCCCACATTTCTAAAAAATAGGGACTCTTGTGATTAATTTGAACCTTTAAACTGAAAGCTTGATTAACTACAATTTATTAGAATTTGAAGATCATCCACACCTGATGAAATTGGCCCATTTGTTCATGGTTTTATTTTAACCTTGCCTAATGTTACTAACAGTTGACCCTCACGTCTCAAGTTGCAGGTTCATAGAGTTTCTTATTAATGGATCATGCTTGGAATTTACACATTAACCATACCCAAACTTTTACTAGTCTTGAATTTATGGAAGCTCACAATTGGATTCATGTGATGAAACCCTCCTTTAGGAAACCCTAGCCTAGACCTTTGATTCAAATTCAATTTTGGTAGGAATAAATTTGGTGGGAACATTTTGGATTAACTTTGGACTTAAGCCTAAATCTTATGCTTAAGCTTGGTTGTATTTTTCAACATAACCAAACCTTATCCTAAAAATCATGCTTAGTCCCCTTTTATTTTCCCCCTTTCATTCCCTATGTTTTTAACATAGTCTAATGTTTATGTTTGTAAGGTATTTTATCTTAGCATGGTTCCCTTTATCATATGCTTAGCCTAAAGCCTTAACCCTGAGGTCCCATTCATATTTGTCAACATGAACGAGACCTTAGTCTTAAAAATTTATCCTAGGTTCCTATATTAACTTGTGTCCAAACTTAAGCACCTCACTTCTTTGCAGATCTAATGGCTCTCACTTCATTGCAAGGAAAGATCTAACAGAGCGTAGGAATCCCAATGAACTTAAAGACTTGATCCATCAAACCAATCCCATGTGACCACCAGAATCACAATCGATGATCCAAACTCAAGTGAGATTGGTGATCAAATGGTGCAAGATCATCCTCAAGTTTAAAGGGATCCCTTTTTACTATGCAAGCTTAAGTGAATTAGGTGCAAGTATCTAGATCAAGATCGATGATCCGTGATTACTCACATAGAGTAGATCTAATAAATCTAATGTGGCCCTAAAATGTTACAAGCTCAAGATCCCTATGAATCCTCCATGTGACACTCCCATATTTTATCTTGATAATAAAAGGGCTTTGTGCATTAAAATTTGGACTTAACTTAAGTTTTTGTCCTAAGGTTTATTTTATTTTTTAATACAATGGAACTTTAGGATAAAACCTTAGGTCACAACCATAATATTTGAAGGGACCTATTTTATTATACTTATAGACTTAGGCTTTTGTCTTAGTCTAATTTTTATGACATGGTCCTGAATTAACTTGATCTCGTTTATGATTGTAGGAACCAATGGCGTGCATATAATCAAATTATGATCAACAGTCGGTACTTGATCAGGACCAAATGATATAACAGAGCATATCATATCAAAGACCTATGGACCAAAATAACTTTATGAGCTTAAAATTGACATTATCACTTCCATCATTTGATGTCTATAAGGCTGTCATTAACATCTTTGAGGTTGTCACATGAACTTAAATTTGACATTATTATGAACATCATTTGATGCCTATGAGGCTATCATTAATGCCCATGAGGCCATCATTTATGTTCATGAGGCCATCAAATTTAAGTTCATCAAATATATTACTTAGGCACATAAATATGCTTTGAAAACATGACTAAGTTCTGCTACTTGTATTGTGAATCAAGGGACCCCTCATAAAATATTCAAACACTTAAGACCTTTGAAATTTTAATAATAAAATTATCTTGTGGTTTAGATATTTGTAGACATAGTCTTAATCTAAGTCTATTTCCTAAGGTTCCAATTGTGTTTATTTTAAATGCAATAAACTTTAGGCTAGAGAATTATACTAGGTCTTATTTTAGGAAATCCCTATACCACAACTTAGCTTAAAAAAATTTAACCCAAAGTTTCATCATGTTTATCAACACTTTAAAATCCTAGGTTAAAACCCTGCATTAAGACCACTTACTATTTGGGTCCCCTTTAGGTGTATTCTAAAACTTAACTTAAATATTTTAACCTAAATTTTACATCATGTGCATCAACATGACATAAAATTTAGCCTAAAATATTTAGCCTAGGTCCCTTTATATGTGTTTTGAAAACTTATCTTAAAACATTTTATCCTAAACTTTATGACATGTTTATTAACATGAAATAAACCTTAGCCTAGAAAGTTTAGCCTAAGTCCCTTCCTATATCAAGATGCTAATTAAAGTTCATGCTCTTTACAGGATCAATGACTCTCACTTCATCATGGAGGGTGATTCGATGGAGTGAAAAGATCAAATGAATCTAAATCATTTGATCCATCAGACCAATGGCATACATCCACTCAGATTATGATCAATGGTCTGTGCTTACTCATGAGAGGTGATTGAAAGGAGTGCATCTATCAAAGACTATTCAATGAGACCCTAAGGACCCATAGAACAACATATGGTAAGCATGTGTTCACTACATAGAATACATAGCCCAGAAGGCCCATAAAGGCACCAAGTGGTACAACCATGAGGGTTGTAATAAAATAACCAATGGTGATCAAGCCATGGAATCATGATCAATGGTCCACATTGACCCATAAACAAGGATATGATGGCATGAAGGAAAATATTATTTTCAAAAGATAATAGCTAGTTACTTTAAGGCATTTATGATAAATTCCATGAAAGTTACCAAATAGACACCACGTAGGTGCCACATAAGAGCAAAATGACAAAACTAAATATTTTTTGTACTTGAAAAGGTAAACGTATAAATTCAGGAGCCTAAATCAAATATGATACATAAATGATCTTATGTTTTGATTATCCATCACCATTAAAGCTTCAAAAATCCCTAACATCCATAAAAAACCTAATTCAAACTAATATTGATCATAGTCAAGCCAAGAAGAATCTAATTACTATATGAGCAAGAACTAGATGACCTATAAATTAATTACAATCCACTGGTGACTAATTTTCAAGTCTCATAGCCATGGTAGCTCAAATGTAGTAATAGAGAGATGAAACCAAGTTATATCTAGCTTCAAATAGTGAGGGAAGAATCTTCAAGGATATGGACCTGGATATTATAGTATTAAACATTGGGAATAGGAATTGGTCTGACCTCTTTTGGACCACTGAGGAGATGCAAGCTCTTACTAGGGAAGAACAAAAAAATGCCACTATTAGCTAGAGATACAATAACCTAGTTTCCATCTAAATGGCTAGCCTCCACTATGCTGCTACAAAACCTGAGGTATTGTACTGCATCGATGTTATTTCTCTTGTTTTCATGGATTATAGAATTAAGAAAGATTAGATAATTCATGAATGTAGTTTTAGAAAAATTCCATACATTTCCCCTCTTGCTTTTGATAACTATAATAAATTGTGTAAGCCTTAGATATACTTGCCAACCATTAGAGCATGGACAAACAAGAATGAATTAAACTCTATCTTTTCCCCATGGCTACTTACTGGAACCCATGTAATCCACAACCCTTTCGGTAAGATACCAATTGCCCAACTTAGGAAGGGGATTAAGATAATCATGACATTGTTGAATAGGTTATTTGGAGCCTCTTCCACAACCTATGTCAATAAAATATGGGTGTTTTATGTTTATTTCATGGTGTAAAAAGGACTCACCCACCCTAATTGATGGGATGATTAACATTTATCTGAAGCAACAATTCTCATCCATCAAGAAGAAGACTAGTGGCCACTTTTTTATGATGTCCTATCTACTTGATGCCTTATTAGCCACCACCAAGATCCATGACATCAAGAATTGGTCCCCTAAAGGGAAACAAATTATTTCCTGCCATTATTCTAAGCTACACATATTCAAATACAGACACATGCAGTTCATTTGTGATTCTATTTGTATACCTCTAGTGGAAGCCATCACAAGGATCCCCATGAGTAGGGTTATCCCCCTGGTTAAGAAATATGTGGAGCTAATATGGGATATCCAGTTATACCTATATTTCACAATAATAAGGATAAAAGGGACTTTAACACATCCTTATAGGTTACCCATCTATGTGCCCACCAAACTGGTAGAATAATAAGTTGCATACCAAATTCTTCATGGTATAGATGGATTTTGAAATGAGAAAAGGAAAGGAATCCACTATCCCTTTCCTTTAACAATTAGTAGAATTGTGTTGTAAAATTAGGAATAGGTGAATAATATAGCTAGGCATAGGGAATATTTCAACCTAGAATTAGATGAACTGAGGTAGTGGGACCCTAATGAAAGGGTCACTAAACATTTGAAATCAAAAACCATAATCAAAGCCTATGAACATCATCTTGGTGTCCATGACACACTATACATCAAGGTATTTGGTTTCTTAGAAGTATTATCTAGGTTGAAGAGGCATAACATTAAGCTAGATCCCAGGTTGGCTAAGGGAGATGACAAGCCACCAAGTAAGATATGGCATATGGGGCCCCTACAATATCACTTGTTACCTAGACCATCCGCTATCCCCCCTCAAATATAGCCATAATTTGGAACGCAATAACCTCAAGCACAAGTTGCACAAAGAACTAGAAAAGAGAAATTAGAAGAGAAACCTAGTGAAGGAGGATCATTTTTAGCCCCACCTAAAAGGCCAGAGTCTCCAATAGAGTTCATGTATATGATTGCATTGGAACCTAGTGAGATAGGAGAGGATGCCCTCAAAGTTCTTATTGAGGTGTATAGGTCAGATGAAGAAAATGAAAAAACTAATGAACCCTAAGCCCAAGTTAAGGAAGTAGAACAAGATAGAGAGAAGGAAGTTTATTTGGACCTAATTCTAGTAGCACCCCTACACAAAAGGAAAGCTAAGTTGGCATTGGTCCCAGTTGGGAAAAAGAATCCCAAGTTGACCTTCACCCACCCCATGAGTGAGGTCAAGATGTTCAATGATGAATATCCCATTCATGGTCCAATTATACCTAAATGGTTTGTTTATGGAAAGATGCAAAAGATTCCCACTTTATCCCACTCATGGGCCATGACCCAAACATTCCACATTGATGTTCATGAAGAATTCAAGCCATGCATATTGGATTTGATGAAGGAAGAGGAAGAGAGAAGAATAATTGCCTCTGGGGGATCAATCAACACATAAATGAGCACTCTTAAAGCCTCAATAAACACACAAGTGGAGACTCATGAGCCTCCAAAGATCACAAAGTCATTAATCAATGTGCAATTCAATCCAAAAATAATTGAATTAGAAAGAGTGATAACAAAGAAAACCATGGTTGGAAGTGAGGAGTTCACATTCTAAAAATTTGAACCATTTGTTTATTTAATTCCCATTGGAGGTCAAAGACCTATTGAGTACCCCATTCATGAGGAAGACATAGCAAGACTAGTTGATGCTCATTTAGCTCATCTCAAAACAGGTATCAAAGGTATGAAGTAGAAGATAGAGAACCTAAAGAAAAAAAAGGAAAATATTGAGATACAGGTTGTCTTTTCAATCTTAGAGGAAATTATAAAGATGTTTGAGGCATCTTTCCATGACATGTTCATGTCTTTTAAGGAAGTGAAGACAAGTTAGAGTCCTTTAGCCCACCAAGATGAAGTTGTCAAGGGCCTATTAACCTAATGGAAAGGTTTAAAAGAAATAATCAAGGAACTCACTAGTATATTGGTTAAGGATAGGATTCCTAGGTTTAGGACCATTAGCCTAGCCCATCTGAATGTTATTATGGGAATAATTGGTGATAAAAACTAAGACTTAAGCACATGGTTAAGGAGCTTAGAGAGGATCCTGAGGGATGATGAAGAACTGATAAGTCGAACTAAATAGCTTCTTGGAATCATGCTTGCCACACCTCCACACTTGGCTCCCTGGGAATCATTGGTGATGATGAATATAATCACAGGATCACTTTGGTTATGTAAGAGGTCAAGAACAAGAGTCAAGGATAGTCTAGAAGTGAATAATAGGATCATGGGTATGATCCTAATTGTAGAGGAGTAAATTACTGAAACAAGAAACATCAAGGAAGTTATGGCTAGAAATAATGGAGATTTTGATGACTTAGCAGACCAAGAGGATGAATATCTCTTAAAACCAACTATTGATTTGGATCTATTCAGTGATCAACATCAAATATCCATGAATATCCTATAAGAGTAACAAGGAATCCCTTTAGCCTAGGGCCCACCAATTAATTAATGATGTTTCATTATATGTAAAGCCTTATAATATTGGAAAGTATAATATTATTTTGTAAAGGCATATGCTAGCTTGTTAGAAAATTTTCCTATAGGTCAATCCACTTTTGAAAAGGAAATGTATTCTATAATTGTGTATAATGATATTTGTCCTTATCTTTGTACATTTGTAATCTCATGATTAATCGGAATACTACCTTAGTCTTCTATAAAAGGCAGTATCAACCTTTTGTAAAGGGGAGAGTTTTGATCTAAAACTTGTATACTTTTGAGAAATTAATATAGGCAAGGAATATTAAAAAAAAAAATCCAAAATTTGTTTGTATCAATTGTTACATGGATTCTCTCTCAATTGCTTGTTCTAAGTCTTGAATTTGAATGGTTTCCATGAATTTTGAATGTGCCTCTTTGATACAAGGTTACTAATTAATGTTGACACTAGACTAGTTGAATGTTCTTAGAATTTTATTCATTTTATTTACTCTGAATTAGGATGTGAAAATGCTATTTGAATGCAACAGTAAACCTTTTGGGCAAAGTTAGTACATAATTGTATTCTTTCATTCTTTCCTTAGATATTTTCCCAGTGTATGGTGGGATTTGAGCATCTATTACTTCACATTATATATTAATTAAATGTATGTTTAATATAAATAAAACCTTTTCATGATGTTTAAGGCAAAGATCATAAATTGCATACCTTCTTTTTGAACTACCTTTCCTTTTGCTGATTTTTTCACCAAATCATGTTAGTTTAAATATCATTATAAATATTCATCTAGATTAGTCTTTAGTGTATAAATTTGATCATAATTCACTGATACTAGCATAGATACTTCACAATTTACATATATTAAGTACCATGGTGGCTCCAAACCACCAATCAATATAAATTTGTGGAATAGTTTCAACTTGCTCTGCTGTTATTTCACCACAGGTAACCAGATTGTCAAAACCTGCTACTCATGCTCTAAATTCCTATAATTCTTAAATTATAAGTGTTATTTAAACACTAAGATCACATATAATACATTTAGAGGCATCAACAATTCCCTTGTATGAATAATTTGGCAAAATATGAATCTCTAATCTTAGGATTACAATTTATATTGATTTCATTTTAAACCTAGAGGCATCCTTTTTTTGCCTTACCATTCCCTCTCTTTTATTTTTATTTAGTGGTTCCAAAATACCCATTTCTCTTTGTTTTTATAAATAACAAACCCAACACTCAAAGTATTCATAGATATATTTAAACCTGAAGCATAGTGTATTGAAATTTTGGTGGTAATAGTGCATCTCTTTGAGACTATTCATGCAAACTCTATTTGTGAAGTCCAGTACTCGTAGTCATGCCCTAGGTTGATTCTAGATGAGTCCTAAATTAAAGAATGAAATTTCATAATTTTTTAGAAATGAATTCTTGTTGTTGCACCAAAAGGTTGACCTATTAACGACTGATACAAACACCAGATAAGTACTCACGGGAGGCTATTAGTCCATGTCACAAATCCATGAAGGGGACGCTAGTGATTAGTCCAACAATCCTCCCCCTCAGTGTTACATGAGGGGATTTGAACCCATGACCATGGCTCTGATACCAATTGTTAATAAGGAATGCTTGCCATTGTGCCAAAAATTTGACATGTTAACAATCGATACAAACACCAGATAAGTACTCATGGGAGGTTGTTAGTCCATGTCACAAATCCCTGAATGGGATGCTGGTGATTAGTCCAACATAGTTGTCTCCACCTTCCCATTTTCAAATAATTCCCAATATCATTGGCATCTCATGGTGAGGAGCAGATTAGAGAAAATAATAGATAGTATTTAGAGCAATAGTTGGTCCCCTTCTATCAAATTCATTCAAATATTAATTTCATAGGAAAATGTATAAAGAAATTAAATATTTCATATATTTTGGTAATTGAAATTGCCTTAATGTAATAGTAATAAATATTTAAATAATTTATTCTTGATATATCCTATATATATTATTATTATTTTAAATAAATTAATTAGGGGCTTCTATAAATAAAGTGTGTTAATCCTTATATAACTTCACTAGTCCTAAATGACACTCGGTTGTTTAAGCCATTGAATTATAAAAATTAAATCCATTATAAATTACCAAAAACTAAATTACCACATTTATAAGAGTACTCCTAAATATAATTTATGTCTATTGACTGACACTTTTCAAGGCCTTGTTCTGCTTCCTCACGGGCCAAATACATATATATTCAATTTTAAAAAATAACAAATAATTAGGGTCTTATATAAATAATGTGTTTTAGTCCTTGTGTAACTTCACTAGTCTTGAATGACACTTGGTCATTTAAGCCATTGATTTATAACAATTGAATTCATAAGATATTACCAACAACTAAACTACCACATTTATAATAGTACTCCTCAATATAAGCTATGTCTATCAACCAACACTTTTCAAGGATTTTTTTTGCTTCCTCAAGGGCCAAATCCATCTTTGAAAATGTTCATGCAATGTCTCCCAATATAACTTATTCATGTTTCAAATGTTTAACTAGGTAAATGATGTAATTATCTATCTCATAATCTTGGATGTTTAATGATGACTTCATATTTTATAGTATCTAACAACTTATGTACCTTTCCCTTAAATATTTTTGGGGTTATCCACTTTCCATTTTTCCATGAAAATTAGGGATTAGAAACAAAGAAATCAACTCCCATGTTTTATTTACATAGGATTCAAGTGTCTAAATTATTTATTCATATTTTATTAGTACTCACTTCAAGTCCTACAAACAATGAGTACCATAGTTGATAACCATCTATTATTCAAATTTCATTAAGTCAAATGAGGTGATCTTGTTTTGGGCTACATCAATAACTTAAATCATTTATTAAACTTCCAATAATTTATTCTTGTATATTTCCAACCTTTTTATATAGACCTGACTTGGGATAAATAATCTTGTAGGTTTATAAAAAATCAATTAGGGTAAGCTCTAATACTTTTGATATAACCATTTTCACAACATTTAAGTCTTTAAAGCTTCCCTTAATCAATCTCAATTTTTATTCTAAATAAACAATTTTTTTCTTGTACTACTCATAATCCTTGTCACTCTATCAACATCCACACCATTAAAGTTTTTAAGCATGGTGAGGGTTGTTGAATTTTTTATTTTGGCCAAATCCACCAAAACCTGTGTTTGTGTAACTATTATAATTTCTTCATTCTTTCTCTTTCTTTTACTCCTTGTAATTGAATTTATTTTTTGGTTCTCATATTTCATTTTTATTTTAGGTTCCTTAATAATAACCATGTCTAATTTATCCTTTCTCCTTCATTTAAAATTAAATTGTGTCTCCAACTTTACTAATAATTGTTGTTGTGGGTTTTGTGCACACCATAGAACTTGAATGAGGTAGCCTCTAACGTTTTGGGATCTATTAGAAAATGAATTTCCACTCTAGGGCATGAGTTATAGGTATGTGGTTAAAACAACCAATTGGTAGAATATTATGTTGAGCTTGTAGGTTGTTTAACCAATTTTACGGATGGATATATGAAATCTAAAAGAAAGCAAACACTAAGTGAGTTGGCTGGGTGAAAATTTACTCTATGATGGGTATATCTCAAAGAAACTCAATATGAGGGAAGGGTAAGGTATAAAAGAAGGCTTTGTGTTCCTAAAAGACTACTTCCAAGGATGTCTCTTTGGTGGACAAGTATCTCCAAGACCAATGTTTGACATTTTTAGATATTGCACACTCACAAACAAACATGGTTAAGTAGTCTAGGAAAATATGTATAAAGAACTTAATAGTCTCAATGGAAGGTTTCTCTCTCCAAATTTTTTATTACACACCCTTAGTACAGATATTAATCTCAGACCAATAAGTTATCTAGAGTAGCTACATCACACACTTAGAAGACTATAATGAAATAAATACTCTTACATACCTCAAAATATCAACATAGACTAAACTAATTGCTTAAATCAATGAAATTTTACTAATATTCAATAGTATTTGCACATATTAGATCAACATAAATCAATTATAATAACCAAATTCATCTTTATAATTTTCACACTTCAAAATTACTAAGTTGGTATAGATAAAGAAGTTAAAATTTCAATAACACAAAGAAGGAACAAGAGAGAACAAACATAGTTGCATGACAATAAATGAATTGATTTCTTCTTGTATTGATAAAAAACTATAAAATTTTAAAAGAGAGTTTTAAAAGTATTCAATGACTTGGATAAGGGGTCGCCTCATCCTCCAAGTGTAGTGAAATTTTTGTTTATATAAAAATGAACCTAACCTAAGTTCTAGTTCTATACAACTGTATGTTATAACTCATAGATTATAATAGTAATGCAATGTGTACATGTTAGCAAAAAATAATAGTTAATTATAACATGAATGTAAACCAATGTAGTTAGTTAAAATAAATACATATAAAATTATCCTTTAACTAAGGTTTACTTGATGACTGCATGGTACTACTCATTGTCATGGTTAATACTGAAGTAGTAGTTGGAGCTAAACTGAAAGTTGTAGTTAGTGTATTTATTAAACTAGAAGGTGGTGATTAACAAGACTTATTATTGACATATAACTCTTGATAGCATTTTTATCCAATATCATATTGCACCCATATTATAATCATGTCTAGAAGAGATAGTCTATTCACCCTATTCACTTGTGTCATCAATCTTTCATGCTTAACTTTAGTGGCTCTGAATACCTTAAAGACTTCAACTTTAGTGGCCTTCTTCCTCATCAAACTTATCTTAGCCTCGTTATATTCTAAATTTAGTCCTAAAAGTAGCCAAGGCTTACTGTAGCATTAGGTCAAAAATATACCTAACTACCAGCTTCCTTGTGCCATCTTATGTGTCTATTAACTCTAATTCATTCAAAATTTGCATTGCCTACTTCTCTTACTCTGTTATTTTTGTGACTAAAGCACTAGAGGATGTAATCCATTCTCAAGCTTCTTAGGTCCTAATGACCACTAGATTTAACACATTTTCTACCTTTAGGGGTAACATCAAATTAATATGACTAAAATCCTTATTAGGGGTATACATAACCAAAAAAACTAGTTTGGTCTCATCTTCCTTGAGAGCCTTAAATAATTTAGCTATTGAGGTTGTGTGGGGGGCTAATTATGCCCTCAAATAATCGATAGTATCTAATATCTCATATATCCTCAATGTTTCATTGTGGACATCTTGTTCTATTTTAGATAGAACATGGATTAACTATTATCTTTCCCTAAGGGTCTCCATTTCCTTCTCCAACTCTTTTCTTGCCTATTTGGTACCCTCATGAATGGCTATCACTGCTCCAATGTGGGTCTCCATATAGGACTTAAAGTCCTCAATGAAAGGGGATTGAACCTTATTTATGTCTTACCTCTTTGAAAAAGAGTATATCTCTTCTCTTTCTTCCAAAATTAATCTATGCCTAATATTATCTTCTATCTCTCTCTTCCTCACCCTTTGCATAGATCCAGTTGACTTATAAAAGAGTGAGCTCATAATGGGCATCTTGATTATCTTCAAGTCTGGGATATTAGAAGCTGATGATCTAAATTATTTAGCCCCATCTAGGAGGGTCAACTTTAATGGGTCTAGTAGTTATGCTTTTAGTTGGGTGTCCTTTGTAGGCTCAATCTTAGGGGTTGGCTTAGACATGTTTGGCCATATTATTTTAGACCAGTCTACATTTACTAGATGTGGTATTAGATGGACAATGTAAACTAGTTTCTTCTTTTGATATTTCTTGGTATCCACCACTATTTTAGTCTATACTACTCTTGAGGAGGGCATAAGTGAGCTCAATTGGGTATAAGGTGCTAACAACTAGATTATAGGCTAGCTAGTAATAGTGGTGGAAATAGAGGTGGAGACTAAATGAGTAATGGCTACAATAATTGTGGGCATAGGTCTAGAAGAAGGTGATGACATAGGAGGAAAAGAAGAGACAACTAGTAATGAAATAATAAGAGAATGAATAAATGATGAAGTGAAAGGAACATTCTTACTTGATTGGTCACCCCCAAGGGGTGCCTTTCCTTTCAACCCTTACAAGCTTAAACCTTATCTTGATACAATTATTCTTCATATGTGTGATCCATTAGATGGACTTTAATTAAAGGTTATACCTCCTCACTTGGTCCCTCTGTGGACATGACTTGAGGTTTTCCTACCTTGGACTTTATTTTATAACAAATTATTGTCTTCTCTTCTTGAGGAGTAGCCACATTAGCTAGGAAGAGGGAGATTCATGCTAGATGATGTGGTTGTTAGAGAAAACATAGTAGGTAAAAGGTCTTCTTTATGATAGGACTCTAGATAAATGATCTCCACTTCTCTCCCAATAGTGTTGTCCTTCACCTAAATTGATCCTTCTACTTGTTCTTGTTTTATTTTCCTCAATTCAACATGAACTTGAGGAGTTTCCTCTTCCATTTATATTTTAGAAATTAATGCCTCCCCTTCATCTTGCTCTTGCAATGTACCTATCATCATAGTGGGTATATTTTTAGGATCTTGGCTATGGTCTTATGGTTTTTGGAAAGGTTTGTTGTTCCAAAAATCTAAAGATGTCCATCCCCTTGGTAGTGTCATTCTATATATTGCTTGTCCAAGTGTAAGGGAAGGATCCACTTGGTTTACCTTAACCAAGTCCTCACTCACACCAACATTCTTAGACCTTTCCTTGACTCTGCATCACCATTGTCATTGAGAAATATGAAGTCATGGTCAAAGGGCTCATGCTTGTAATATATTCCTAGATTTGTAACATGTTACTAGACTTTCCTATGGGGTCTCAATCCCTATGTGATAAGGTAGCTAAGTCATAGACCTTTCTAATACCACTAGCCTCTCTGAAGTGTCTACGATAGGTGTAACACATTCTCTTAATTATGAGATGGGAACCATGAAAGGTGATCTTCTTTCTTTTGGTGAGGTCTTCATCAATCCCATTCCACAGCTAATAGGCAATTTCCTATTCAACTACTTTGTTTGGGACATACTTAGGGAGGTGAAGAGGATCAACCTTATGTCTAATAATCATTATAAAAGTGTAATCGGGATATAACCAATAATCACCCAAAGACATGAGTGTATTAGCTATATTCTTAGATATTATGGATAAAGGTTCACCATGAATCACCATCAAAACTTGAGGATATAAATCTTCTTTAATTCTCAATATGTTATTCATATAAGCAGAGATCTATATTCTTAGATATTATGGATAAAGGTTCACCATGAATCACCATCAAAACTTGAGGATATAAATCTTCTTTAATTCTCAATATGTTATTCATATAAGCATAGATATGGAAAAAAGAGTATATATCATAGATTTTATTCTTGATGTATTCAGGATTTAGATCTCACAGATTCTCAGTGTCTATAGACAGTGTAATTGATGTCATCTAGAAGGTAAGACATTATGTAAAAGTTTTCACTTTGGGGCCTCTTATCCTTGTGCAATATCAATTCATGTAATTGGGTGCTGATAATTTCTCACAGTGTAAAGGTACATTCCAAGGTGATCAATAGGTTGAAAAATGGTACTAGTTCTAAATTAAAGAAGTGGATGCTCAAGTGGCCATATAGGTGGTTCAATAGTGCCACACCAATTTAGATTCCCATCTAAAATCTAGTAATGGGCACAATATTCTTAGTGACCTCTTTGAGAAAAAATGTCTCTTTGGGGAAAATCCATTTTCTCACTATTTGTTCTACATTCTTGCTCTTCTTCCAACTAGATACACTATGGAAATTAAAGGTAACATTTAGGATGGGTAGGTGTAAATACATTTGGAATGCTTCCCTAAATATGTAAGAAAATATAGTGTTGTTGTTGATGTATTAGAAGAACCTTTCATCTGTAATCCTCCCTTTAAAGAACAAATCTCATAATAGGTCAATGCATGGCATGACCTCTAGTTTGGTAGCTGCATAATGAAGTGATTAGTGTTTGAAAGGTTGTAGATCAACTAAAACTTATCTCTCCTCCTACAATATGTCTTATTATTAGGTGAATGGTTTTATGCTTTTTATGACCTCCCACAAATCCAAGTAATTGGAATAGATACCATCAAATATTGAGGCATCAAAAAACATATCCATTTATTATGTTAAGTCCTTGATGGAGAATCTGGATGGTGCATCAGCTCCTCTGTATGCTCTATATGAATATGTCATTGTTAATTATTAGTGTTGGTAGAATTTGAGCTTATATCAATAGTTTTTTGGCACTTTTGTTACACAAATTATAGCTTATTTGAATGTAGCTAGGGATATGAGTATATAGAAGGAAATATAGACTCAAACTTGATGACAATCAATGGATGTGGATTTAGTTAGTGGCTTGAGTTATAGACTTTTAGCATTCATGTTTAGGTCATGTGACATTAATTTCCAATGTATACAATCTTGTCACCTTCATTTAATTTGAACTTGACCTCCTTGGACTAGTGGACATGCTATGTAGGATGTTTACTCATTCAAGGGGTGTCATGGTGTTATTCTTTTTTACACTTGTAAATATGTGGTTTAGTCAAGAGTTAATGCTTAGAGCTGAGTTGAATCATTAAATTTAGTGAGTTAGGAGTTTTTAATGAAAGACTTTGAATACCTAAATGTCATTTTGGGAGGTTCATGAAACTTTTACCAAAGACCAAATTATCATTAGGGAGGATTTGTTAGAGAAAGTTGTCGAAGGTATGAGTTCTAACTGAAAGTATCCAAATAAAATCTACCAAAGAGAAATTTCAAAAATACTAAAATGTTCTCAAAGACCTAAATGTTCCTAAAATAAAGATGCCAAAGAGAAAGTTTCCGACTAAAAGGATTCAAATAATATTTTATAGACACATATTTGTTGACCAAAAAGTTCCCAAAATAAAGATCTTGGTAGAAAATTGTCAACTAAAAAGTTCCCAAAGACCAAAATGTTGAAGAACAAAATATCCATAATTTTGAATAAGTGAGCTTGAATAATAAATATAAATAATTAAATTTGAATACCTATCATACATAGTAAGCTTTCACAATTTTCATTAATATATTAGTTCCAAAAAGTCATTCTAATGAAAATGGGTTCCAAGAGGAAAATAAATGAAACAAAGGTACTTTAATGCCAAAATTTCTCAAATTTCCATAGATAATGAGATAGGCTAGACATGTATGTACAACCATATAATGAAAAAGTCTTCTAAAAATAAAGGGGGTCCACACTTGTCCATTGAAAATGCAAGGTGGGATGTGTTGAATACAATAAATGGTGACCCACAAGGGTGAACACTCTTGAGTTTCAAAAACCTAAGATCCATGGTTTCACAATCCCAATATCAACCATGAACCATGTTATTAAAGAAATTATTAAATCAGAAACATGAAAAGTACTCTTAGTAATTCCATGCAACATACTTGCTTTACCCATACCTTGGACCAATGTATGTCAAAGTGATATTATTTACTTAATTAAAAATGATTTTAGCAAAGACATGGGATGAGATATAAGTTTCATTCTGATTGGGCATTAAGTTTGTAGTAGGAATTTTGGATTCTTTATATATTACTATTTCTAACAATAAAACCCAAAATACAAACATCAAACAAAGAGGATAAAGAGATAATTAGATGTTTATAATAATATCACTTACCATAATTTTACCTCTTATATCTCCTCTCCAAGATTTCCAAACCAATTGGAGTGCAAAATGAGTGGAATGTTGGATTGCTTTATTATGCTTGACAATGGCTTCAATGGATTCTCAGCTTGATGATGGATTTTTTATGAGGCTATATGGATGCTCGGATAATGTTAGAAGTATGTTTATGGCTGCAAGTTATCAATATGGCTTCATGTTTTCTAAGTTAGTTTTCATGGAGGGATTGGCTTGTTTATATAAGCCATGGGAGGGAAAATCAATGGCTTAAATTTAGTTTTGAGCCATTGAGATCAATGGCCAAGGAATTTTTAATTCCTTGGAAACCTCTAAAATAGAGGATTCTAGAGGGGAAGGGTTAAATTAGAGGATATTATAGAATTCTCCAATTCTAGAATCTCCATTAGGGATGTAGGAATAGCTAGTTTAATAGGGTGGTAGATGGGTAGGTGAATAAAAGGTATTTTTAAATTGGCAAGTGGGTTAATGGGTAGGTTAGAAGGTAAGTAGGCTTAGTTAATAGACTAATAAGGGTGATTAATTGGTTGCATGGGTAGAATAAGGTTTGTAGGATGTAGGGAATATGAAATAGGATATTAGTTAATTGGTTAGGGAATATAGTTAAAGGTTAAATTAGTAGAATTAATAGAATTATGAGGGTGAGAAAATTTAGGTGCATAAATTTTGCCCCTTTTTAAAAGAGTATTATGAGTGGACAAGATGGAATGAGTAATGGTATTTCAAATAAAAACCAAGATCATGAGTGGAATGGTGTTAGTAGGTATGATTCCCCCTCGAGGAAGTATGTAGGGAGAACTGACCTGGATGGTCACTCAAACTAAAGTCCCAGGGGTGGGATAAGACCAAGATGATGACATGGGGTTGGGATTCCCCTAAGATTGATGTAGCTATAATTGAGATTCCCTAACTATGGATGTTAGGGGAAGAAGTGGCTCAATTTTGAGAGATGGGTTCTAGACAAATGATCAATGTCTAGAAAAGAGATGGATTGATAAGACTAAATTCCCAAGACATAAATATTACCTAAGAAGTATAAAGATGAGATAGGCTAAAATTCGGTGATAATTATTGTAATAGGCACATGTCAAGGAGGGATTGAAAGCTGATAATGGAGACCAAATTGTTAGGTTGTGGAGCTAAAAGCTTCACCAGGATGCAAACAGGAGAAGTTAAGGAGGATGTATAATTGCGGGGAGTTGTAGAATCAGTTGCAGGGAAATCGGCGTCGGTCTGATCAGTCGACGTCGGTCAGATGGCAGTGAGGAAGTAACCAATGACGGTTACCAGTTGGCTGACATCAGTCTTGGAGGTGCCGATGTCGGCAGCCTGTGCGTGAACAGGCAGTTCGCATGTTGATTTTGGAGAGTCTATTTTTGGACTGTTAGTTTGCATGTTGAAGGCTAGTGTTAGTCTTGAGTTGCGTGTCTAATTATTGTAATTAGGTTAGTCTAATTATTGTAAGCATGAGATCTATATATGGACTCATGGGTTGTATTGTAAAAGTGTGCTAGAAAGCCATAGAGCTTTTAGAGAGAGCTAGTGTAGCTCCTCCTAGTTCCAAAGGGATGTTGAGTGTGTATGATCAGGGAGAGTTGCAAGGTCTGCAAGGTCAAGGAGCTGATCCACCGGGGTACTAGTTGAAGAATCATAAGGACTTGGTGAGGCAAGGACAAGGGTTCTTCAGGGGTGTAGAGATATCTACATGGTGAGTAAGGTCTAGTGATTTGCAGGTACCAGAGAGCAGGGGATCTACTTGGAGTACGGTTGTGTACTTGGTGAACTGGCAGTGTGTTACTGACTGGTTGGAGAGGTGAACATCAATTCTGTATTGGAGTTGATTGTTGGGACCAAGAGAGAGGGAAGAAGGTCTTGAGGTGTGGTGAACCTTTGAGGTGGAGGAAGAAGTGGCATCTTCCTTATTGTATATTCTTCTGAGTGATTATTAATACAATTGTGTATTGTCTCTCAATTCCTGTGTTGTTTCATATTTCTATTTACTTATTGATTCTGGTATAATTCCATGTTTAGTTGCTAATACAAGAAGTAATCACATGTGTTCTAATTGGTAGAGCAAGATCCTGACTCAGTAGGGATCAGAGCATGTTTATTGTTCTAGGTTCCCTGACAGGTGGTATCAGAGCTTTTGGTTGGGTTACTAACAGGTGGTTTCAGATCTGGTAGTGTTTATTGATTATAGGTTACTCACAGGGGTTTCTGATTGAGTGGGAGTATAGCAATGGCAGAAGGAAGTAAGCTACGAATGGAGAAACTAAATAGCATGAATGGTCTGATTGATGGAAAGAAAGAGTAGGTAAAAAGATATTGTTGGTTGGTAGCAGATTAGCATGAAGGAACTGAAGATGCAGATGTTGCAGGTGTTGTTGCACAGGATGCTTTGAGAGGTTTCTTGGATGAAGTTGAATCTTGGATAATAGATTATGTTGCCTCTTTCTATGTAGCTCTAGGGAGAGGAGCTGGTGAGCCTTGCCAAAGAATTGGCAAAGGGGAAGTGAAGCTGAAATTGCAGATGGATGACACACAGTGGTTGAAGGAAGTCATGCAGGTACCAGTCTTGGAGATGAGTCTAATTTCTTCAGGAAATTTGGGTGATGAGAGATGCACTGTAACTCTCACAGTGGATACACTTGAATTAGATGGTGGTAAGAAAGTAGGTATCCTTTATCTATCTACTTATATTGTTGATTCACCTTCTGTTATAGAGATGTGGCTTTGTAGGCTTGGTTACGTATGTAGAAGGAGAATGCAGGTTCTGAAGTGGAAGATAGATGTTTTTAACAAGCTAAAGAATTGGAAAGCCTTGGTGTTCATGGAGGAGATGATGGATAGATATCAAGTGAGGGAACTAAATTATTCTGAGTAGAGCAAGGTTGATTTGATTAGGATTTTGATCCATGGAGAGCTCGCGGGTAAAAAGTTATCACTCATAGACGAACACAGGTACCGGCATCGATCATATAGTAACCGATGTCAGCAACAGGAAGACTGACGTCGATCATGAAGGAACCAACATCAACAGAAAGGACACCGGTGTTGGCCAGGGAAACGACGTCGACAGTCAGGGTCAGTGCAGGGAACCGACATTGGTTGGGAGCAGACTGGGAGATGGCTGAGATCGGTCACTAGAATGGATATTGGGCGAACAGGAAGCTGTCAACAAGTCTCAAAAACTCATGTGGAGGTTAGAAAGGGTAAGTGAACCTCATATTCATTGTTCACCTTCTTTATATTGCTTACTGATGGTCGAGAACCAGGAAGATGTGAAGACGCAATGCAGGTAGAGTCCAAATACAATGGGAGCTTGGCATGGATGAGGAGTGTGAGTCCTTGGAGAAGAACCAAACAAGTATTTGTTGGTAGAGTTGTTAGCTAGAAGAAAGCACTGAGAGATGGATTGGATTCCCATTTAGAGAAGAGAGTGGATGGACACAAGAGACAGAAGGCCAAGGCATATGGTCTTGAGGAAGCTGTAGGACAGTGGTACAGGTTTTGACAGGTGGATGACTAAGCATGGCTTCATTCAATGTCAGTGTAACTATTGTGTTTATCTTACCAGGTAGATGATGGTCGCAACATCATCTTGTTAATATATGTGGGTGATTTACTAGTAGGTTTGTACATACAGAGATTTGTTGAGCTAAAGGTAAGGTTAGTTCAGAGGCGTGTCATGAAGAATTTGGAGCAGCAAAATTCTTTGGCATAAGAGACATGGAGATTTTATCTCCAGTGGGAGCTGATGTGAAGACGGTGTTGGTGAGGTTCATTACGCAGGATGTAGAATCAGAAAGCACACCAATGGCTGGACAGTTCAAGCTTAGCTTGAAATAGGGTTCGAAATCACATGAGGTCTAGTGTAGGCCTAAGTTTTCCCAATCAGTGGGGGTTGTCGAAAAGTATGGAGCCAATTCGGGGAAGCAGTACTAGAGGGTAATTCAGTGGGACTAGTAGCAGGGATTCTTGTTATGTAGGGTCAATTTATTCACTACATGGATATGTAGGTTCAGATATGGTAGGTTACTTGAATGACAGGTATAGTATCATAGGTTGTGTGGTGGTTGGTCTTCAGGATTGATCTTGAAGAGGAATACAAGCCAGGGAATAATTTAGACAGTGTATAGGTATAGGTACAGGTGTAGCTATTTATCTCCAAGTGGGAGATTGTTAGGTTGTGGAGCTAAAAGCTTCACCAGGATGCAAAATTGTGGGGAGTTGCAGAATCAGTTGCAGGGAAACCGGCGTCGGTCTGATCAACCGACGTAGGTCAGATGGCAGTGAGGAAGCAACTGGCGACGGTTACCAGTTGGCTGACATCAGTCTTGGAGGTGCTGACGTCGGTAGCGTGTGTGTGAACAGGCAGTTCGCATGTTGATTCCAGAGAGTCTATTTTTGGACTGTTAGTTTGCATGTTGAAGGCTAGTGTTAGTCTTGAGTTACGTGTCTAATTATTGTAATTAGGTTAGTCTAATTATTGTAAGCATGAGATCTATATATGGACTCATGGGTTGTATTTTAAAAGTGTGCTAGAAAGCCATAGAGATTTTAGAGAGAGCTAGTGTAACTCCTCCTAGTTCCAAAGGGGTGCTGAGTGTGTATGATCAGGGAGAGTTGCAAGGTCTGCAAGGTCAAGGAGCTGAACCACCGGGGTACTGGTTGAAGAATCATAAGGACTTGGTGAGGCAAGGACAAGGGTTCTTCAGGGGTGTAGAGATATCTACATGGTGAGTAAGGTCTAGTGATTTGTAGGTAGTAGAGAGCAGGGGATCTACTTGGAGTATGGTTGTGTACTTGGTGAACTGGCAGCGTGTTACTGACTAGTTGGAGAGGTGAACATCAATTCTGTATTGGAGTTGATTGTTGGGACCAAGAGAGAGGGAAGAAGGTCTTGAGGTGTGGTGAACCTTTGAGGTGGAGGAAGAAGTGGCATCTTCCTTATTGTATATTCTTCTGAGTGATTATTAATACAATTGTGTATTGTCTCTCAATTCCTGTGTTGTTTCATATTTCTAGTTACTTATTGATTCTAGTATAATTTCGTGTTTAGTTGCTAATACAAGAAGTAATCACATGTGTTCTAATTGGTAGAGCAAGATCTTGACTCAGTAGGGATCAGAGCATGTTTATTGTTCTAGGTTCCCTGACACAAATGAGTTTATTAATTATAAGGATCCACTTTACTTGATATGCATAGCTTAAAGTGATGTGATATTGTCAATTGATTCATCAGGTATGGGATAGAGATCGGGGGTTATTAGTGGTCAAGCTATCCCTAGGCATAAGACCATGGCTAGGTGCTACCTAAATAGTCTTAGAATACCTTAGGTCGATGTAGATATGACTTAAGATTAAATTATATGATGGGGAAATGGAAAAGCCATGCCCTAGATGATTGAGGGATGATAATCAATGATTGATTGGGGTAATGGAGTAAGTTGATGGGATTTGGGTGTGACAAGATAAGAGAATAGGAGTGTTAGAGGTTAAAGAGGGGGTGGGGGTAAAAAAGGGAGTTCAAATATTATAAAAGGGTGAAAAGGAGTTCATTTTGACTTTTAACCTTGGTGAAAATTTTGAATTAAGCTAAAACATGGACCGGATCCCACAAGCTTCACACCATAGTGAGAGAGTTTGGGAGTTTTAGAGGCTTGAATATGCTAGACCACCAGTATGTTTCATGCCCCTATTCTAGTATTTGGTTAAATTTTGGCATTTATGTCATGTGGTTTAGATCTAAGATATTGTGGGTGAAATATTGCAATTGAGGGTAATGCCCTCAATCACATTATTGCTCTCATGACTAGAGATATTACTTCAAGAGTTTTAGTATCACAATACTACAATTGTGGAATTATGGTATTGCAATATTGTAAATATAGACTCGTGAGGTTGCTATCATGGTTATGTAAAACTGTAAGACTCGATCGATAATAATGTCAAAGTCATTAATTTTAGGCAAATTAATGAATAGTGATATTGTCATGGTTGCTAAGGGTTTTTTAAGGAATAAAGAGAGATGGTGAGGGAATTAGATGAGAGATAATGATGAGGTTAGTTAGGATTAGTTAGGTTACAATGGATTAGGGATAGTTAGTCTTAAGTTAGATGATTAGGGGGGAGGATTTTGAGGTTTAAGGATAAATGGGATTAGTAAGTCGGGGAGATGAGTAGGTAAGATTAATTAGTATGGGTAGCTAGTAAATTAAGGGTGTAAATGAGTTAGGGATGAGGTAAGTATATTAGGTTAGACAATTAAATAGGAGGTGGCGTTGGTTAGGTGAGGGTTGGATTGATTAGGATTAGTGATGGATTATAGGTTTTTAGGGATTGGGGTGTAAGGTTTAGGATGAGTAATATTGGGAGGTAGGGAGAAATGAGTTATAGGTGGGTGAGGAAATTAGATGTGATGGAATAGGTCTAGTGATGGGTTATGTCATTGGTGTAGGAGGACTTGGGTGTGATGGCATCTCAATTGTGGCATCCTAAGGTATTTCATGAGATGCATCGGTTGACCCTTGTAGACAATGGTGTTGTAGAGATGGCAAGGTTGTATTACATAGCTATGATACTGGTAGTGTAGATTGATCATGCTTTAATTACTGTATTGGTAGATCAATGGTACTTGGAGATGAGTACCTTCCACTTTATAATTGGAGAGATGATGGTGACATTAGAGGACATATATCAAATTTTATGACTACTGATGATAGGGGATTAGATTTATTAGTGATTGCACACACTGAGTGTGATGGTATAGAGACTGGTAGGACTATAGGTTAGTGTGTGGGACTGACAAGAGAACTTTGATAGATGCTTGTGAGATGGGACTGACAAGTGGACTTTGATAGATGCCTATGAGATGGGACCATCAATTGATTGACACTAATGGTGATGTATCTTGTTATTGGTATACTCTTGTTGGAGAAGAGTGGATAGTATTTTCACCTAGGACTTGGAGATGTGGTTGTTGATATGGTTCAATATTTCAAGGTGTTTACATGGGGGCTAGTGGTGTTGGCTCATTTATATTAGGAGTTGCACTTAGGGGCCTACATGGGACTTTAGTTTGGTTGGGAGGATAAGTCTGAGGTGACACAGTATATGCTAATAGAGTGTTACCTGATATGTTAGAGGGAATTCATTATAGAGTGATACAAACTCAACCATGTTTAGAGATAGTTCAGGCTCCTACATGAGGATCATGTGTTTGCATGTATTGATTGAGAGAGGCCACAATGGTGCAAGGCATTGGATTGAACTATAGCATGAACAAATTATGATAGCCTTAACCCAATCTCATGGTATTTTTAGACACCTTTACCAGATCTATGTGTGACATTAGCTTATATTGCAAGGTGAGCTCAAAGGATATTGGTGAGTTTGCTCAAGGCAAGGTTTTGATATAGAAAGGAGTGGTAAGGAGGTTTTTACAAGCACATACAAGGCTATGTAGATAACAGAGGGGGAAGGCCCTAATACAAGATGACTATAATGGATAGGTAGGTCTAGATGTTATAGATGTAGATGGGGGTGATGGTGATCAGGAAGCTATAGCAGCTCAGGCTAGAAGGAGTGGAACCTAGGTTGTGGGGGATAGTGCACAAGTTGGGGTGGTTGGCACACAGGCTAAAGCCAATGGAAGTAGTGATGGGGTAGGACCATCCTAATAGCTATTGAATAAGGATGAGATATATTTATTAGCATGGCCTAGGGTAGAGGTGTAGGTATGGCTCATGGAGATAGTAGGTATTACCATGGAGAGAGACTAGCTCTAGGATCAATTACAAGGATAAGATAGGTAGTTAGCCCAAGCACAGGGATAAGTTATTGGGTTACATGGACATGTTACTACCTTAAAGGATCATGTAGTGATGTTATAGAGCCAAATCTATAGTTAATACACACAAATTACTAGGTTACATGCAAAAATTAGTTAGATGCATACTCAAATTAGAGATTTGACAGGAGAGGTGAAGGTAGCCAAGAGAGCCAAGGAGGAGGCAAACACAGCTATGCTAGTAGGGGGATGGATGGGGTTATGTGAAATATTATGAGGCTGACACATGAGGCATAATATTATATGGACTTATATGAGGCAGTAGTGCCAATTGAGCAGCATGTGCCTATATTCAGAGCTAGCTCATTGTAGTTAGTACACCAGTGACCCAGAGGACCACTAAGAGCCTTAACAAGATTATGTGAGGTTGTGTGTGTGTGTGTGTGTGTGTGTGTGTGTGTGTGCGCGCGCGCACACGCGCGCGTGTGTGTGTGTGTGTTTGTGTATTGATTTTATTTATTATAGCACATTTTTCCCATGGGACCCTTATATTTTATATATTTTTTGACATGGACTCCATGTGGACATTTTTATATATGATAGGAGTTTTGCTATGAGTGATGTGTTAGACAGATTATGATTTTGTGATATGCATTGATTATGGATATTTGTATGTTTTTATGATGAGATGGATACATTTATGGATTAGATAGATGTATTGGATTATTGATATAATGTTATTGTTGACCAAATTTGACTTTTAGTCAAATAAGGTCAACTCCTATCATTTTAAACTTTCTATAAGGTTTACACACATCCTATGAGGTCTCATATTGTCCTAAATATCTTGCTTAGCCATGTCCTAGCCTTGGTTAAAGTTTTCCCCTCTTGAATTGGCCTAGTCAACCATGGTCAACCTAGTCAAACCTTGGTCAAATCTGGTCAAAAGTCCATTTGGTGCATTTTTGTCTTTAAATTTTTTTTATAATTTTTTAAGAGGTCTACAAGTCATGAAATGTCCATTTCCTAAGTTTCATGAGCAAAAAGGGGGTCTTTTGGTCAATTTTTTACTCATTAATAAACTTGTACAGACTTCTAAAGATACAAAATGTCACCAAAGGTAGTTGAAACAAGAAATAGGTTTAAATTAGGTTAGGATCATTCAAATTGTAGTCAGAAGTTAGTTACATCTAAGAAAGGTGAGTTTCTCCTTGTTTTGACAGAGTTTTGGGCACTTGTATAGCTCCCATGATTAGGTATGTAGCTAAAAACATGGTTGGGGTGTCTATTTACCTCCTTAAATCAATTTCCATGCTCAAAATTCAATTATAATCCAAAAAATTTCTTCTTCAACTCATTTTCTCTTTTTTTCCATTGGCATGAAAAAAGGTCCAACTTCAAATGCTCGCCATGGGTCATACAGGTGGAATCAAGAGGAATGGTATTGGGGGTGGATAGTAATCTTATTTAAATTCAATTTCATGGAAATAATTCTTATATTGATAAATTTTTATTTATGAACAATTGTTAACACTCCAAATAGCCTATTATAGAATTGTATTGAAGAGGGGTATACTCATCAATCTATTTCTAAGTTTCAAAGGTCCTTGGAGCTATAAGATCTTTTTGAGGTGTTTTTAGGCTGAAATAAATCTCTCCATGATTTTTTCATATCTAACACTTCACATTTTTATTTCTTTTGAAGGAGTTTTCAAATAGTGCTTACTTCTTGTAGATTGTAAGGCTGAGTGTAGGGCTTGAGTTTTTAATGTCCAAGAAGCTTCATGGTGATCATGTTTTTCTCAAAGTTCATGCATAAAAATATCCTTCATGAAATCATATTTTGGAAGGTCCAATTAGAATCTTTCCAAAGCTTAATTTCTCATTGTTTGCCTTGTTTGTTGCCTTGCCACTTCCAGTCAAGTTATCCTAGTTTAATGGAGGTTGTATGGATGAGGAAAAGTTGGGAATGCATGGTAGTATATATTTTGTGCCTTAACACTCCCCAAGATTAATAATTATCATTATATGAAGTTCTAAGGTGGTATATGAGCCATTTTCACCCCAAGGAGAAGTCATTACATTTTTGGGCTCTCAGTCCCAAAATGTCCAAAATAGTGATCCTGAGGCTTTTGGGGATTAATATTTTTTATGGTGGAGTAATATTTTCCCATATTTATTGATTTTAACTTGTATCCCTATGCACCTAGTATGACCATGCCAATTTTAGAACAAAAGGAGGACTGGAAGATAGTTTTTGAAAGCCTCAAAAATGGCAAAAAATCACTAAATTACAGCAGTCATATCTACAAGACTCTAGGAGAGTTTTGGTGTTTGCACTATGATTGAAGGTCCTAGGCCTTATCTAAGGATGGGAAAAATTAAAAAACAATTAAAATATAATTCATAAGTATTTATATACCTTTGGGGTGATATGATCATAAAATGACCTTTGGAGGCCATACCCTGTCCATACAGCAAGGGTACATAGGGCAGTGAGGGGAGAGTTTCATCAAAAGGCACAAAAGATGGTATTTAGAACATATAATTATATCTAAATATTGGTAATGTAGTGGTATAAGTCAGTAAAGAGGCAGATAAAATACCTCCAACACACCTTGTTTGGGTTATTAGCCATCAAAATAACTTACAACAAGCCTAGGAATGGGCAAACATAGTCACCTACAGCTAGTCCATTTGAAAGGTGATCTCAGTCAATGATAAGGAGGTTTTTAGAGATCATAAATAATGTGGTGGGTAAAATTATGGATATATAATTATGATAATAAGGATATTAAGAAGTATTTATTACCTTTGAGGCTTGAACTCATCCTCACTAACCTAGCCAAAACAAAACATGCATCTACAACTTAATATGAGGAATTAGTCTCAATCAAGGGAAAGCAAAGATTTAGAGAAAAAAATGTATAATTTAGGTAGATGGAACAAATAAAATAGGTTATAGAGAGACATATAAATTTTTTTATGTACCTTTGAAGCCAAAAACTCACCTTGGAAACCTACAGGCCCTAGACATCATAAAATATAGTCATAGATAGTGAGGTAAAGGATATAAGGTTTAGACCTTGTTTTGAGTCCTTATTGAATTTGATGCAAGTGATATAGGTGATATGAGTTTGTAATTACATAAATTATATAATTATAAACTTATTAAATATGTTCAAATGTTGATTCCAAACCCCAAGCATGCCTATAGGCCTGTGACAGTCAGGCAGGGCATTCTAGGACAATGGGTCAAAGCATGAAAGTGAACTATGGTTTGAAGGATTTATTAGTGGAAAAAAGGTATTTTAATAAATAATTAACTGATTATAATTAATAATATGACCAAATGCATGAAAAAAAACTTAAATCATGACCTACAGCTAGGGTTTTAGGAGATTGTCTCAGCCCAAATGGACAGAGGCCTAGTTTTGAGAATGGAGTTCAAAGTTGATGCAACAAGTGAATTAAATATTGGAAAATGATAATATGGAAACATATATGGTATTTTTTTAAAAATTATATGTTTTTATATTTTTTTAAAATCTAAAATAATATCATGATAACCTACAACAAGCACATGGCAGTAATTTCCTTTGTAGGTAGTTTTTGGCCTAATGTTAGGTTTTCAGAGGCATAGACAAATGTTTAGGAAGAAAATGAAATTTGAATGTTTGTAGTGATTTATTATTATAAAATATTGGTCCTTAAATTCCCAAAAAAAATTAAAAACACATATTTTAGACCCCAAGTACAGTCAACCTTGCTTACCCTCACAATCAGCCATCTTCAAAATGTCTACCTTGCAAATTTGGAGAGTTGAGGGATCAAATGGAGGAGTTAAGAGATAAAATTTGGTAAATATTAAAATTATGACCTATATATTTCTATAAAATAATTATTTTTCCAAGATAAATAGGCAAAACATCCACTATTTTGTTTCATAATAGGGTCACTTTTAGTGTGCATGAAGGTGCCAATTTTGAGAAAATTGATGAAATATTGGACCATAAGGTTATTAATGGAAATTTATTTAATTTATAATCCATATGGGACATAAATAATTCTAAAAAATCTTACTATAATGTCTGTAATCATACATGTTGTCCCAACCTACTAGGTTTGCATGCATGCCTAGTAGAAATCCTTAGGCCTAAAAGCCCAAGTAGGGGTAATTTGCATTTTTAGCCTTTTAAATGGATCCTGATTGATTATAATAAGTTTTAAGGGTCACATGTGATGTATTGGAGACATAAAAGATAAAATAAATCTACCGTAATGTCAATATTAGGTCTCAAAATTCAAGCAGGGTGCTTGACAATGCATGATTCCTCTTCCAAAACAAGAGCAACTTCCAATTTGGTTTCTTGATAAGTTATCAAAAGTATTTGTACATGTTCATGGAAAAATTATATAGGTTTGGGTGCATTTTTTTGGCAAATTAACTTGTAAATAAATCCATTTTGGCTGGGAATCGACCAAAACCCTCATAAAATGAAAAGAATGAGCTCGAATGTCAACTTCTAGTGCTTAAAATTTCCACCAGGATTTGCATGGGTGTTCGATGTGTTTGGATAAGTTGAGTAGGGTCTCATAAAATCAATTTGTGATATTATTTTTTATTTTAAAATTCACAACTCATGAATCATCATTAACAGGGTTAGAGACCTTCAAACCCTCCTAAAAAGCTTATTGTAACCTGCTTGGAATAATTAAGTTGGTAAGGCATCAAGATGAAAGAATGTGGCTAGAGGTATAAAATAAAAGTTTTATGGGACTCTTATATGATTCCGAAAATGTGTTTTCTTGTATGAAATTATATAAAATAGGAGAAAACTAGGCTTATTTTAGCCATTTTTAGTGGTGGGAGAGCTACAAAAGGAGTTAGGAGATGAAAAAAGTTTTGGAGGGAAGATATACACTTGAGATAACTCCCAAAATTCATCTCACCTCATGGAAAATTTTATAAATGTCCCAATTAGACTCTCACTTTCAACCAGTCTAGTGAGCCAAAATAGTGAACACTTGGGAAAGCGATGAAAAGCAATTAGAGAGACATTTTAAAGGATTTTTCTTTAAATTGATGGTGTGGGAGATTTTTAAAAGTGTCATTCCCTCTTGTGCATGGATCAGTTATTAAAATTGAGGAGTTTTGAATGACAATTGGATAAGGTGCATAGAAAAGAGCCTTTTGGAAACTGTCAGTGATGATTTTGCATGTCCACAAGAATAGGGATGGTTAGGCATCAATATAATGAATGTGTGGGCTTGTTTGTAACCCCTATTTCTTATACCAACTATCATACATATACATTTTTAGGGATAGAGGTAGTTTTGGAAGACAACTCATGTGGGTAGTTTCTTATGCCAAAATGATAGTTTTATGCCACCTTTCACTATTTTTATGACTTGTTTTGGACAATATACATTATGACTTGGCATAGATAGACCTATCTATCTTCCAAATTTAATTTTAACTAAAATTATCATCTTGATAGATGTCCAAGTGACTCTAGGACTTCCCTTCTCTCCACCTTCCCAATTCTTCTATAAATTCTGACCATTTTGGCATTATATGATGACTCCACTTGGGTATGGTAAATCCCTACAAAAATTTTGTCTTGGATAAATAAAGATAGCCATTTTTTACCTAATTCAAGAATTTTCTAAGTGTATGTGATGGTTATTGCCTTGTGCAAGTGTATCTTAACTTACCTTCACATGTCAACTTTCCTAATACTTTATGAGTTCAAAGAATTTTATTTATAGGTTAGAAAGAAGTGTCAAATGGATTTTAAAGTGTAGTGAATATATTTAATAATAGTGTGTCTTTAGACACCTATTATCTAAGTCTTCCTATCCTAAGCTAATTCTAAGACCCCATGTTGAAAAATTGATGCAAGAAGAAGACAGTTATTGGATGTAGTGTATGTGAGGCTTCTCTTGGTTCAAGTAAATGTTAAGAGTGTGAGTATATCATACATTTGGTGCATCACCTCTAGTATAATAAGTTTACTTTTCATGCTTTTCTTAACCCTTTTCATTCCCCAAGTTGCTAGTAGTAGGAACACGAACTTAAATGATGCATCAAGGGGAGCTATCCCCTAATCTAGAGATCCACTCCATGATAGGGATACCCATATCCCTAGATTGGTTCCATTTTTTCACTTGAATGAGTAAAATTTAGTCTCATATCCTTAATTGGGTTCATTCAAGTGACAACAATTATATGATGTGATGTTTTATATATGTGTTATATGATTGGATATCATGGTTACAGTTTGATGTAGTTAGATATTGATGTATGGAATATGGAGATATAGTAGATAGATGAGTATTTATGTTTAGATGGATATTAGATATGGTATGATAGATCTATGGCTTTTATGTGATGATGTTTTCAAGATTTATGGATGATATGATGTAATGTTAATGAAATGTGTTGATCTGAAATGGAAACAAATGTTAATCATTGTGATAAATAATGAGTAACCCATTGTTAATTTTTTACATTTAATAAATTGGATAATAATCCTCTTTCACTAAGGAGGTGGGATAGTGATGAGATGGTAGGAAGATTAGGTTAAATAGTAAGGGTTAGACCAAATGATGATAGGATTGGAGGAATGTGATGGGTGGAAAATTTTTAAGCCATTAATAATGTATGAAATCCATTTAATATTGCAATAGTGAATAAATGTGTGATAATGGCATGAGAGAAGTAAAAGTTACATTAAAACATGGTGCATGGGAAACTCCATTTTTGAAGTGACTTTGCCTAAAACAAGTTTGAGAGTCACCTAGACCATCCTTGTTCCCATAAAAAGATAAAATAATAAGATAATATAATTAACATATATAATAATAAATGATTAATTAAACAACCACACATATTTGAAACACACACACATTGACATATACACAAGATAAAATAGCCTAAAAATAGGGATAAACAAAATAGACATAAAGATTATGGTATTAGGTGATGGCAATAGAATGATTATGAATAATGGTCAGAATGATGATAGGGGGTAAATACATGGGGTATATTGTGCCCAAAATTATTAGATTTAAATAATGATCCAATTAAATCAAAAGCAACTATATATGGGGTTAAGATAATTGATCATGATTTAGTGGCATAGTGTATGGTAAACCCTAAAGTAAGACCTAGTTTTGACCCTTCAATAATGATAAAGTTAGTGAGAATGTGTGGACCATGGATTAGAGATAGCAAGAGACAAATGAGGATAGTATGAGCTTGAGTCTAAGAGGAGACATAATCATCAAAGAAGATGTAAAGGATTTATATATGAGGATGTGATGAGATGGAGGATATATGTGAAAATGGATAAAGTGACTCTAGAAGACTCTTCAACAAACATTCCCCTTGCAAAAAAATAAATAAATTTTCTTCAGTTTAAAACATTTATCTCTTATTAATATATAAACCTGTAATGCATTCCCACTTTTAAAACCAAGGCTAGGGATGGGAGAATGGAGTGGAATGAGAAGAGAAGTGTGGAATGGAAATGGATATGCCCCCAAGAGTAAGGACCCATATATAAAGGTAAATTGGAGCCTAACATGTATATAAATGTTTTAAATGTATTATATTCATTGGCTCCTTGAGCTCTTGACCATCTAATGTGGCTAACCTATAGGCTCCTGATCCAAACATAGTAATTACTAAATAAGGCCTGAGCCAATTGACTTCAAATTTTCCCTTCTTATCCCTATTTACATTAGTATTTTTATGATTTTATTTTAGGACTAGATCACTGACCTTAAACTCTTGGGACTGGATCTTCTTGAGATATTGGCCCTTTAATATATTTTGATATGCCTATAGGTGATTTAGGGCCTTTTGACACTTTTCATCTAGAAGTTCCAGTTCTTATAGCCTTTCTTGTCTAAAATTATGATTAGTGATAATTCCCTACAAAAAGATACATGAAGAGGGGAGATCTACTTCTATAGACAAGATAGCTTCTGCTCCATAAACCAAAGAATGCGGAGTGGCCCCAATGGGTGTTTAGATGCTTATTTTATAAGACTATAGTGTAGGATATAATTATAGGTGCTAGTTCCTTCCTACATTATTGACTATTTTCTTGAGGATCTTGATAAGGATCTTATTATTTACTTTATCTTGTCCATTTCCCTGGGGGTAATAAGGGATAGATAAATGATAATTGATATGGTAACACTTGCATAGGGCCTTGACATCTTGAATTTTTAAGGACTTATCATTATCTAATAAGATGTTAGTTGGAATACCAAAATGGAAAATGATTTGATTCAGGATGAATTTAGAAATATAGAGACCTATGGTGTAATTAAGCGGCATATTTTTGACCCATTTGGTAAAACACTCCATAGCTGTAATAATAAACTTATGGCCATTATATGATAAGAGATCTATCTTGTCAATCAAATCTAGTCCCCATATAGAAAATGGCCATGGACTCATAATAGGTTACAATTATTATATGGGTGCATGGATAAGATTACCATGTTTTTGGTAGGCTACACACTTTCACACATATTATCAAGCATCTTATTCCATGGTAGGCTAATAGTATCCAGTCTAGAATAATTTCTTAGCTAGGGCTATAATGATCTTGATATACAATATATGCATAAATACCCTTAAGGTAGGTAAACACCATATAATACTCCTTTAGGAAGGAATAACTCCACAATGTCTCTTAGAGGGGACAACCTCCAATATCCTCTTACAATAGAAGACTCAATGCTTACTTGATATCTTTACCATGATAATCATCTCCTATATATATACATCTATCTAACCCATGGATGGATAACCTCCTAATCCAATGTAGGCCAACCATTACCCAATGTAATACTTCCACAAGTTACTCTATTATCCTAATATATTGTACCCATATAACTAACTAAGGGGATGTGTGCCACATGTTGGCATCTCCATCAACCCATATACATCAATACATCATATCCATAGGTACATAGCATTCCTTCCCTCCTTAGCATGTTTCATCCTCAAAACATATGAAGAAACCAAATAAATAGTGTGCTTCAAATCATTGCACACTTGTCTCCAATCTCGATCATCTAGCCATCCATATGTAATCTTGGTAGGTGACAGCTCTCCAAGCTTGTTTCCAAATTGTATTGTGTTCCTCTGATTTCATTCATGATCATAATTATACTGCTTTGGTGTCCAAGCATAATTATTCCTCTTTTTATTCCATGTACCATATTTCACTGGACTACTCTGATTCCAACCATAACCATAGTAGGTATTCTTCCACGCATAGTCATAGTGTTTTCCCCATTCATTCCATGTGCCATAGTATTTTTCTTTGAATTCCATGCATATCCATAATGATTGGAAATTTTATTTCCTGTATAGACAAAATGATTGTTGTTATGACACTTCCTCACTTGGTTCCATGATTGTTTCCTCTCATGATGATGTGGGTGTCTATATACCTCAACCTTTTCCAATACTTTGACCTTATCCACCTTTGCTTCTACCTCTTCCAGTTTTTCCTTCTTTGTATCTTGAGTAGATGAAGTGCTCATTTGTAGTGTGTCTTTATCTATATCATCTGAATCTTCATCATGATCTTCATCACCTATTTTAATATCATCCTCATGATTTACCTGGATTGTTATTGGTGCCTTTTTCACGATGATATCTTGTAAAGTGATCTTCTTTTTCTTATACCAAAACTTCATGAACTTTTTCTGAACATTAATATTCATTGTTCCCAAAGTCTCTAACCATGGATATCCAAGAACTATATCCACATCATCCATATCCAAAGCATAAAAATCTGAATGCAAAACATATTTTTCCATAATGAGCTTTAGATCTTCAAACATTGAAATATTATTACCATCTACTTGAACCTCTTTGATATTCTTTGCTTGAACATGTATATGCTTGGCCACATTCATGTTAATGAAGTTATACTTACTGGTAGGGTTTATGGACACAACCAAAGACTCAATGCTTACTTGATATCTTTACCATGATAATCATCTCCTATATATATACATCTATCTAACCCATGGATGGATAACCTCCTAATCCAATGTAGGCCAACCATTACCCAATGTAATACTTCCACAAGTTACTCTATTATCCTAATAAATTGTACCCATATAACTAACTAAGGGGATGTGTGCCACATGTCGGCATCTCCATCAACCCATATACATCAATACATCATATCCATAGGTACATAGCAAGGGCCATTCTACTGATATGGATGCCATAGATACCATCATGGACCTCCTTGATCACAATATAAGCCTCTTCTAAGGTTAGGCATCTCAATAAGGTTCATGATAGCCTCTCTGATAGAGCATGCTTTCAAGGATTGTGTAACAAGATGTATGGTGGATGAAGGCCTTGTATTGATGGTAATTAAGGTTTAGTGGAAAGATGTTGTCATGGAGATAATTATAGAAGTTATGATACCAAGGGAGACTGAGATTAGGAATAACACAAATTGTAGAGGATCCATAGATTAATGGGCTAGTAAGATCAAATGCTCAATCAAGAAATTTCCTTCAAGGAGATCTTCAGGAAGGTCGATTAGAGACCCAATAGTGGCCATAGAATCAACTACGTTATTACTTCCCCTTATAACTTGCTCAAATATAATAGACTAAAAATGTTGATTTAACTTATCTACCAATTGCTTATAGGGGATTAATTTCTCATTTTTAGTCTTGAACTCTTCATTGAGTTGCTTGATTATTAGTTGTGAATCATCAAATACTTGGAGGTGATGGATGTTCCATTGTATGTATAATTAAAGGCTAATAATTAAAGACTCATACTTTGAAATGTTATTGGTGTATGGAAAAGCCAATCAAAAAGCCTTAGGAATAAGGTCTTCTTGTGGAATGACCAAAATAATATCGAATCTTAATCCATGCATGGTAAAAGAGCCATAAAAATATAGCTTTCAGCCATTATATTATGTGGTATTCATTATGGATGCATTTGGGAAGGCTGTGACAAGAGGTTTAGTCACCATAAGAGGTGCCTCTGCAAGTTGATCTACAAGTTTCTAACCTGTAATGGCCTTTTGATGAGCATATTCTATATCAAATTCACTGATCAACATTAACCATTTGGCCATTCAACTTATGAGAGCTAATTTTGATAGTAGATATTTGAGAGGATCAACTTTAGCGATGCGCTAAACTTGACTATTTAACATATAATGTCAAAGCTTTTATGAAGAAAATACAATGGTTAAACAAGCTTTTTTAATGGGAGTATAGCTTAGCTCATATGAAATCAAAGTGTAACTGAGATAATAAATTTCATGTTCCTTTCATTCATCATTGTGTTTTGAAAGCAAGGAACCTATCGCACAAGGTGTTACAAAAATATATAGGAGCAAGGGCCAACCTGTGATGGGTGGTAATAACACATGTGGATTTGTCAAATATTACTTGAGATTATTGAAGGCCTTATAACATTTAGAGTTCCAATTAAAGTAGGTTCCCTTCTTCAAGATATGGGTGAAGGAGTGTCATTTATTTACAAGCTGAGAGATGAACCATCGAATAGCTTGTAACTTGCCCTAAAGACTCTTGAGCTGCTTTAGATTATGAGGAGGCATTTCCATAATGTATTTGACTTTAGGTGGGTCTACTTTGATGCCTCAGCTAGATATAATAAACCCTAATAACTTACTTGGGATAATTCAAAATACACATTTATTCAAATTCAATTTGATGTTATATTCATGTAGTCAATCAAATAATTTGCATAGGACCATATGGTGCTCAAATCTAAGTCTTGACTTCCCTAAAATAACATCAACATAATCTTCCATAATTTCATGCATCATATCATGGAATATAACTATCATTGATTGTTTACAATTAGCACCTGTATTATTGAGATTGAAAGGCATGACTTGATAACAAAAGGTCCCCATGGAGTAATGAAGGCTTTTTTATGTTGATCTTCGGGCATGATTTTGATTTGGTTATAGCCTAAAAATCCATCTATGAGGGAAAATGTTTCATACCCAAATACTAAGTCCATAATCATATCTATGTTTGGAAGAGGGAATTCATCTTTAAGACATGTCTTATTGATGTCTTGGAAGTCAGTACAAATCTAAATCCCCCCTGTTGCTCAGCCATGGGAACAATGTTGGATATCTAATCATAGTAATCAATGGGTAGGATAAATCCTACTTCCAATAATTTTTATAATTCTTCCTTAGCTAGTAGGGATACGTTAGGGTGAATCTTACATAATTTTTACTTAATTTGTTTGGCATCAAGATGAATAACTAAATGATGCACAACTAGGGAGGGATCAAGTCTTGGCATGTCAGAATATCACCACGTAAATACATTTATAAATTCTTTAAGTAACTCGATAATGATTTGACATTCTTAAACCATAATATTTACCCCCAGTTTGACTATTTTAGGATGTTTTTTAGTTTAGATGTTGAATTTGATCACTTCCTCAATGAGAGAGGGTGACTAACCTTGGAGATAGGTGGGAGGCAATGGCAAATCCTAGATTTTTAAAATAAAATCCTCTAGAAGTTCTATGTCTATTTTGGTATAAATTTATGATTGAATTGAAAGGTGTGTAAATTCTTATAGACTTTAGGGTGGTTCTTCTCCTTCATACTCCTCTTCATCAGTTTGGGTAAGGAGCATTTGTTGTTCCCCAAAATAAGCTGACTAGTAGAGATTAATAGAAAATCCCTTCCTATGATTGTCAAAAGTCCTGAAATCCCATGCTCCCAAAAATTCTAAGATAGCCTCATCATTTTGAAACATGTCGAAGGATGGCTCTTGATGTTGATCACAATAAATTAATGAGGGGTAATGAAGGGATATGTCGATGGTGGTAATAGTGGTGTCATGGAAAAGGTTTGTGGTATAAATCTCTTCATAAAGACTATAAACGGATCCCATCTCAATTTATTCATCGCAAAAAGACTCTTCAAGGACCAAAGTAGTATCCATAATGATATTTTTAAGTCATTGTCAATAATTTTGTACCCTAAGCCACAATATTGTAGATGTTATTAAACTATTATGGGTTTAATCCTACCTTGTTAATGTCTCCCTAGTCCTTTTCCTTGATAATGCATATTTTATAACATTTTCTAAATGTGGGGGTATCTCTATATGTGAGATGTGAGGGCCTCATATTTTGGAATAAGCCATGATTTATCAGATTCATCAATATATTCTTATGATAATAGTCCTACACTAGAAAAGGTCATTGGCCCAAAATGGTAGATGATAGGATTGGTCTTTCTCATAACTAAGAACCCATAACTTCATGGGAAAAGAGGTAGGTCACCTTCACAAAAGGTTTTATATTCATATTACCCACATCTCATGGATGTAATTTTAAAGTGAGTGATATCAAGGAATGGATAAAAAAGAGGAACAAGGTCATTAAGGTGTACATATTTGGTGGTTTTAGGGTTTAGAGTGGAACTATCTATGCTAGGACAATAGCATGAGGATTAGGATTGACCCATTTGGCAGCTATGAAAATGCTCAATTCCCTAGGAATGGTGACTTTCATACCAGAGTGGGGGAAATTCAAAAATTGATGAAGGGTGGATGGGACACTTTGCATCTCATAGATCCATGGGTAACCTAGCAATAGATTATATAGAAAATCAATATCTATGACATGAATCAAAGTCTGATGTACCATAGGTTTCATAGCAATAGGAAGATAGATTATGCCTAAAAATGGTCATTAATTATCATCATATGCCTTAATCATGATTAGAGTACACCCTAAAGAAGCCTCATAATACCCTAATTTATTTAATAAATATAGATTACATAAGTTCAATGCAGACCCTCCATCTATGAGTACCTAAGGAATGCGATGGTTGGAGATGAAGACTTATATGAATAATGGGTAGTTATGATGGGGGCCAATGGGAGGCATGTCTTAGGCACTAAATGTGATTTGATGTGAAGGAGACAAATGACCCACCAATGATTTAAACTAACAAGTGTCAATATATCATGGGACTTTTAGATCATTCAAGACTTGATTGAGGATCTCCCAATGTTCAGATGATGTTTTGACAAGATCCATGAGTGATATTTGAGTGGGTGTCTTTTAGAGTTGTTTGATGATATCATAAGGCTTATCAAAAGATATTGAGACTTTATTATAGATATTGACCTTTTGAGATGTAAATATTGATGGGTCCTTTGGTGGTGCCCTAGGAACTATGATCTTATTGTGTCAGGTAGTAACCATGTAGTCAGTTTTGGCCTGGTTGATATTTAATATGGTGGATGATGGTGGAGTGGCTCTTGGGGGATATATATTTTAATGGTATTAACATAGTGGTATGGGATGGTATGATATTTTATATTATTAGAATTGGATGCCTGACCCTAATCTCTAGGTGTATTCCCTTATCTTTGACCATGTTTGGGTAAAGGGTCCTGATAACTACCAAGTTACTAATTTTTTGACTAGTTAGAAGTGCTTTCCCCTTCTACTCCAGTATCACCTTTTTTGATGAGATCCTAAATATAATTCTTTAACTACCTGCATTTATCTATGTCATGACCTTTGACTCTATGATATTGACATAATTCATCCTCACTATACCATTCAGGTCATGGTTTACTATCATCCAAAGGTCATATTTCAAGAAGAAAAATCATGTTAGTAGCGATCAATTGTTGAAGGACCACTTCAATAGGCACTCCAGGGATGGTAAGAGGTCTTTTTCCTATTTGAGGCTTTGGTTTATCTCATGGTACTTGAATGGAGGATATTTTTTTCTAATTCATGGAAGTCATCTTTTGCACTATTTGAACATGTTGTTTGGAATCTATGACTCCATCTCTTACAACATTCTTATTTTTATTGAAGATTTTTTGTTTTCCCAAAAAGGAATTATCCTAATGTTGATTATGCTCATTTTAGGTGTATAATTTGATTGTTCCCTTTTTAGTAAGTGTTTTTTCAATTTGTATCCCCTTTTCAATAATTTCATCAAATTTTTTGGCACATTGGAGTTTCAACTAATATTTTTTTCTCTACATTGAGGTTGTCAACAAACATTTTGGACAACTCTTTCTCTGGTATTATGCATTAAAAGTAGCTTACTAAGATTATCTAGTGTTGTAAGAAAGATGTCAAGCTTTCCCCATTACTTTGTTTAGTGTAGTAGAGGTTTATAATAGAGACATCATGTTCTAGATTAAATGATAAATGTCTCATAAATTGTTTGGTTAATTCTCCAAAACTAGATATAGACCCCTTTGGCAAATGCATGAACCATTCTAGGGCTGGTCTTGTGAGAATTTTTGGTAATATTCTTAGTAAGTAGGTGTCATCATATTAAAACTCATGTAAATATACATAAAACTCTTAGACATGATCATAGGGATCACATTTCCCTTTATACATTTTTAAATTTAGGGACCTCGAAGTGAGGTGAGAAAAGAATTTGCAGAATGTTCATATCTAAGGGAGAAGAACAAAAATCTTCATATTTATATTTCATCACTTGCGTGTGAGGGTTAATTTGTTGGAGAACCTATTTCATCATTTTCCATTCTTGTGCAAATGAGGGATCCCCAAGAGGATTAGAGGTTTGAGAATGACTTATGTGTGGTCTATTAGAGTTACGAATATTTTGACATGGGGAGGATGGTTGTTGATTTTGGGTATAGAATTGGGAGGATAAATACTTAATTTATTTCATGAGTTAATCCAATTGATATTATAGGGTGGTTTGTCTCCTATTAGCCTTGATGTAGTTATTTTGGAGAGGGACCTTTTGTTCTTGATCTTTGCATTCTTATTTGTGGTCCACAAGTTCCTCTTCCTCAGGTGCTTAATTAATATGGGCATGTTGACAGGGAGTGTTAGGTTGTGTGGATGGGAAAATTAAATGTTTCAAAAGGTTGAGATCAAAGCTTGGGTGGAGTGTTCCCCCCATTCTAATGACTTGAGCTATAATCTGGTCATAGCTTTTGTATATATATTGGTCAAAGCATGCTCTAACTTTATCACTATGGAAGAAGTCATTTTTGAATTGGTCATCTTATCCTCTAGGAGTGTGAATATCACTATGTGTATCATCATGATCCTGATTTTGATCACCTAATTTCCCCAAGAATTCATTCTCTTGGATGGATCCTTGTCCCATCCTAAGAAATTGGGCACGGGTTTGGATTGGCATATTGGATGGTGAAAGTGATTAGATGTGATAAAAGATGATGTGACTTGGAATACTAATTTGGTATAGAAATAAAATATAAGTGTGGTAAAAGAAGATGATTTGGAAGATTAAAATGATGAAGGATTACCAAAAGACAAAACCCTACAAGAGTCCAATCTAGTAAAAATAATAGGAGATGAAGTGATCAAGTACCTTTCACACTAGAAAAATAGTGATTGTATGGGTGCTAGGTATGAAGAGGAAATTATAAGGAAGTGATGGGTGATAGACTAAAATATTGACAAGATTATGTATTTTAATAACTCTTAGTCAATAGATTTGAAAGTGATAATGAAGATTGGAGGGATGGGTGACAACTAAGATTTGGTTTCAAGACTAATGTTATATCTAAAAGGTGTGAATGGATGGTATGAGATGAATTTTATGATGGGGTTTAAGAATGGGTTTTGATCCTATGGGTGTCTATGTGTTTTGAAATAAAAATGGGAGTGGCCAAATTGGTTCACAAATAATACAAGTTTAAGTATGAAACACACACAACACACTCAACCACAAGTCCTAATTTAGTAAATTGAAAAGGGTGTGTAACCCAAAGTTCATACCATTTAATAGATTTGTGGGTGAGGTTGTAAGCTAGTGATCCATTATAGAGTCAACTAAACCCTCTCCACCCCATCTACACTTAATGGCTTCTTAGGAGTTGATCTTAACTCCAATAGTGAAATGTTTGTTACAGTTAAAAGGTTGTAAATTAGGTTTACACAAAGGTTTCTAAGGTAATCCTTGATATACACAAAGGTAAGATGAGGCCCAAGTCTATATAGGGTGCTATCTAATTTTTAGTTTAGAGAGTTAACTCTTCCCCTTCATGGATGACCTATATGGGGTCAACCACTTGGCATAGCAATAGCTATCCCTGATATTTATACTCTATTAAAACATTGAGTTTGGTTGAATGAATGATGATGAAATCCATGACACTAACCCCTAGTGACTAATCCCATGTATGGGGATAAATTCCACATCGTTAGTTATCTTAGACTCAATGGGTTAAAAATCAAGCAAGCAAGCATGATTAATTTTTCCCAATTAATTACCTATGTGAGGAAGCACAAAAGTACACAATCAAATCACACCACACTAGCAACAACACTAAATTATAGGATTTTTGGCACCCCTCCTACAAACACAAAGGTTAGGAAAACAAATGGGGTGCCTTTGTATTGAGAGGTCCAACACAAATAAGGTTATTAGTTTGATTTAATTCAAAATCGATACTCCCTTATAAAACCAAAATTACATAGTCAGTTGAAATCAAAATCATAGCCAGAGACTATGATATCGTAGATGTCAATCAAAACTACATATTTTAATTTATGATATTAAAAAAAAATAGATAACCATGATAGTTAGAAAATAGGTACCTGTAAAATGATGACTGTTAGGGAAAAATGGTGACTATTAAGGCAATGTCGTAACTCAAGATTAGCGATATTGTGATAAAGTATAAAACTATAAAATATCTATTTTTAATTGATGCAAACAGTTATATTATTATCCAAAATGCTTTAAAAGATTTAAAATGTTTTCTAAAATAGATTACAAGTGTTGAAATATATGATTTTTTTCTAAAAAAAAGGGACCTTAAATGATATAGTTTAGCAAATGTGAATAGATCTACATAAACATCAAATTATTCTTATCAGTTTGGTCTTAAGGATCTATGTGACCAATTGAGAATTTAAACCAAACTATTCCTAGAATAATTATATTACAATATCACTATTAATAAAACAAAGCCACATATTATTAGGTAGAATCACTACTTCATAATTAACAGTATTGTAGCTAGGTACCGAAGGGATTAATGATGCACTTTTAAGTTTGTAGATGTTTTTCTTTATATATCCTCTACCTATCAACTTGTACAAAGTAAGCTTAGAAACACATAGTCATCCAAAAATCAAAATAGTCCAACTCAAAATAGTTAATAGTCATATTTTTTGTGATGTTTTCAATGATATCCTAAGGTGGCCAAGAGTGTCCATTATTTAAGATGTATGCATGGTTATTAATGACAAAGTGTGCCTTAATGATCATGCATGGACCCTAATATGTTTGCTTGGTTAGGAAAGGTGATGGATGTTGGTGACATGTTGACCATGTTTGATGGGTCATATGAGGGATTAAGGGTGCTTTGGGTACTTTTGGAAGTGAAATGAATTCATTAGAATAGTCTTATGAAGGTCTAGGTTATCCTAGTCAACTTGGCAGATCTTCTCAAGTAAGCAAATTGATGGTGTCAACATTTACATGTGTAGAGGTGTCAAAAGAAAATGGTCACATGTGTTTGTTGAGATTTATGCCTAGATCATGTGTTTCAAGTTTAGGTCTTGACATGAGGTACAACAAAAGTTATTGAAGTGCAAATTTGGTCTCCCAGGTAGATTTCACTAGTTTCCATAGTCAAATTTGCATTAAAAAGTGACTATTAGAATTCAAATATTTGAATTTACAAAGGAAAACTAGTCCTCATTGTTTTGCCTATAAATTTTGATGTAGGATGAATTTGATGGTGGTATAAAAATAAAATTGGTATATAACTTTAATTTCAATAAAATAAAATGATTCAGAGGTTTGACTAGTCCTACACCTACATTTATTGTGGTCCAAATTTTATTGAGGGTTTGACCTTCTTCTACAAATGAACCAAGAAGGATGTTTGAGTTTTTATTGATAAGTTTTGGATGTTTCAAGGTGAATTATCTATTGGAGAGTGTTTTAGACTCCATGATGATCATTTTTATGGATTTTGGAGGTTTTAAAAATCCATTTTTAGTATGAATAATAGTAGCTTATAAGTTGACTTTTAGTTCATTCATGGTGATTTCATGTACAAGACAAATGTTTGATAGGTTTTGCATATGCATAGGTGTGTAGTGATGAATTTAATCACTTGAGGATATCTTAAGGTTCATGTGGCATGGCCTTATATGCCTTTAATGGGTCTTGTGTTCCTATTTTTTCTCAGTGAAATGCTAAAAGGATGAATAGGTCTCCATGGACTTGTAAGGGCTTCTTAGGCCTAATTGAAAGATGTTGGTGCTTAAGGGTGGTCTATAAAACATATGGTAGACCTATGTTTATGATGTTGATAATATTTAAAGTTTAATATAAGACTTAATGGTAAATTCATGTCAAATGGATGACCAAGAAGGTAATGTTCATGAAGGCTCTATAAAGAGCATAAATAAAAGTGAAGGTTTTTAGAGTTGATATGCAAAGATTAGTGAAGTATGAGTATGCTTGGTGGATAAATTGAAGAGAATATAAGGTTAAGGAATATTTTCATGATCTATAGGTCATATTTTTGATGTTATAATAGTGTTCTTTCAAGGTTGAAGATTGAATATGAGCAAAGAAGTGTAAAGTGATCCAAAAGGGTGTTTTGGATGCATTGCTTATATATGAAGGTTTGAGAGAGTGTTAAGGGTTGAAGAGAGTTGATATTCACTATTTATCCATAAAATTGAGATTAAATCAAATATATAGAGGTTTTTATATCATAAAGTTTTATATGGGTGCTCAACATCTAGAACAAGTGGGTGTTTGTTCATGCTTAGGGTCTGGTGCTCCTTGTGAAGTGGGTGCTTCACTAAAATCTCATGTATGTGATTATTTTATAGGATTGTATTACAATTATTTTAAGACTTGAGAGTGGGTTTTTTTCTCATGATGTTTTCCCACATAATCCAAGTGTTATGATTGTTGATCTTATATAGTTTCTTTGTTCATTGCAATAATTAGTTTATATGCTTCATAGATGCTTATGTTGAATGGTTGAGAGTTTGAAGTTTTAAAATTGGAATTGAATTTCTTACATCATGTATTCACCCCCTCAATAATTTTAAATCTAATAATTTGTATCATATCCATACCTTCTTTTCAATTTTAACCTCTTGAAGGTGATATTAGGTATAATGGGCAGTCATCATATTCAAGGTGGTTTCTCTACTAAGAAATCACCACTATTTAATGGATCCAACTATGATTTTTAGAGTGTAATAATGAGGACCTAAATCATGTCTCTAGGTTTTGAAATTTGTAAATATATTATAGATGGTTATTCCATACCTCCTACTCCTCTAATTGGTGTAGCTGATAAGAAGCTGCATGAGAACAATTCTAAAGCTATGAATGCTATCATTTGTGGCCTATCAAAGGATGAGTTCACCAAGGTAATCCATTGAAAATATACCAAGGAAAGCTAGGATAAGCTACAAATCATCTATGAAGGATATTCAAAGGTTAAGTTAGCTAAATTATAGACCTACTAAATGTAATTTGAGGGCCTCAAAATGAAGGAAAAAGATAATGTGGCATCCTATATTCTAAGGGTTGATGAGGTGGTAAACATGATCAAAGGTCTTGGAGAGGAGATCAAAAAATATAATATTGTACAAAAGGTATTAAGGTCTCTTACCCTCAAGTTTGATTGAAATATTTTTACTATAGAAGATATTCATGATCTCACTAAGATAAATATGGATGAATTACATGGCATCCTTACTACATATGAAATGAGAGTCAATGAGGACAAACCACCAAATAAGGAATCAGCCTTCAAGGTGATCAAAGAGATAAAAGGAAAGAAGAGCAAGTTAAGTCTTGAAGACTTTGATCTTAATGAAGATCAACTTGAAGCCATGATTACAATAAAATTGAATGTTGGATTAGATAAGTATGAAGGGAAGATTCCTTTCAAATTTTTCTCATGTGGTAAAGTTGGTCATTTTGTAGCTAAGTGCCTAGATAGAAGCAAGTCTAAACATAAGGAATCTCGTTAGGTTAAGCATAATAAATCTGAGGGTCCTAGCAAGTATATAAAGTTATTCAATAGGAGAAATGGAAATAAGGAGTCATACAAAGGCTGTAAGAATATTTATAATGAAAAATATAGTAACTCGTCTATTAAATAATATGGAACCACATTTGACAATGATGATTCATCTCATGATGAAGACAAAGAGACACTATCCATGGCTTTTGGAGATGATGAAGGTGAATGTTATTTAGTCAGAGATCTCTTTGGTGGAGATAGTTTAGAAGAAGAAGATGAGAAAGTCACTTTTGAAGACTAATATCCTTATTACCTTGGAAGAGATGAAGCTAATACAAGACAAAAATAGAAATAAAACATCCTTGATCAAGTCCTATGAGGAGAAAATTGGCTTATTTAAAGAAAGGTTGAGAAATGAAATCAAAGAGCATGATGAGATCACTCAACATCTTGAAACTTAGGTTTGTACCCTTGCTAAAAAGATAAAGATTAAGGATGAAGAATGTGTCACATATAAATCAAAGATGAAGTCTTTACAAGTGAAACTAGTTCAAGCTATGAGCAAGCTTGAAACATATTAGAAATTTGAGAAAATTAGAGTTGATCTTAATGATTTATTGAGAAATCAAAATATCTCAAATGACAAATCAGGCATAGGGTTCCATGAAGATGTTCAAAAGGATAAGAATATTGATAAGATAGGGATGATAAATTAGGAGACTAATCATGCTAAGTAATATGATAATAAAGACAATAAGGATGATAATTTGAATAAGAAGGACACCTTCAAAAGCTACAAAAGTTTAAATCAAATCAAGAAACCTAATCAAATAAGGTATGATAACTCCTTCAATGGATATTGTTACTCTTATCATCATTTTTGTCATAGAATAATTGATTGTAAAAGAAAGGATCCTATTAAGATATTTTCATGAAATTATGACCAATACAATGACAAGCATGAAGAACATCATCACTCAAGATAGTCAATAGGTCCACAAAGAAAGCATGACATCTTGTATTATAGGTGTCAAGGGATTGGTCATATTGCAAGTTTTTCAATGCCTTAATTAGTACACCAAATCATTAGGTAAATTAATGGGATAATGAAACTTCAAGGAGTCATCATATGGATCATAAAAAATTTATGTACAATTAGATAAACTTAATTTATTTCAAATGTCAAGAGAAAGTTCATATAGCAAGGTTCTATAAGAATGGTCAGTATTCTACTTCAAAGAATGATTATTATGACATGAATAAAAGGAACCATAATGAATGTAAACCCAAGGAGGTGAATGATAAATAGGTTCAAAATAGACTATTTATCATGACATAATAAGGTAAAACTTCAAGTGTTAAATATCAAGCCTTATCTACTCAATGGGATAACAAGATGAAGCAAGATCCTAAGTCAAAAAAAAATAATGAAGCTGAGAACTCAGTCAAAGTCAAATTAATGATGAGGTAGGACTGAAAATAAACTAAGAGCATGGAGGCATGGGAGTCTCATAAGTTTTGGGACATTTAGTCTCTATATTACATGTGGGTGTCTCTACATATTCTTCTTATGAGACATCTTTTATATGTGAAAGCAAGTATGTGTGATATAGATGATGTAAAAGATGCCAATCAATATAGAGGTATGTAGAGTTATTGATTGGTCTTTAAGACCAATGAATTTTGATATAAAATTGATAATATTATGTTACAAAGCCTTGTATTTAAAATATAAGGTCATTAGCTAAGGGGGAGCACCAAGTTCATGAGCTTTATCCATAGGTTTGTGATGAAAAGATTCAAGATTTTTGTTCATGGACATTGGTCCTAAAGGCATGTTTTAGTCAAATTTCAATGCTTTGTTTGATAGTTCAAATCATTAATTATGAAGGTAAGGTTGGTATTTAGTGTGGAGAGGACTTTCCCAAGTGTATTCCATGAGGTTTCATGCTTTGTATTGGTCACAAGTAGCTTTAATGATCATTTGTTCAATTTGACCATTTTGCTCAGTGTTCATTGCCTAGTGAGAGGTCGTCATGAAATATTGGTATTTTTGAGATGTATAAGGATAATCAAGTATGGAGTCAAGTTAAATTTGATGTGTCAATGTGCAATAAGAGGTGAAGATTTGTCAGAAGGCTTCCATGATCATTCTAAGGTGTTTTGGCCTAGTGAAAGGGGTATACATAGAATGATTGGTTCCATGTGTCAAATGAATATTGGTGAGTGTTCAAGCTGACTTTATGTCATAAAAAGGTTTGTTGACCTCATACAAGTGTGCTCTATATGTTTTTAGGGTTTTAATATCTTTTGAAGGCAAGTTCAAGATTTTTGAAGGCTCTTTGGTATGACAACCCTTGTTTAAGGGCTAGTAGGTCAAAAAAATTCATGTATCTATGGGTTCCCAAAGGATTAAAACCTAAAAAATTGTCCATAAGTTCATTTTATTTTCATATAGGTGTGAGAGTAGTTTCGGGAGCTAGCATTGATGGAAAGGTGGTAAGTTGACCTTATTTCTCTTTAATGCCCTGGGTTTTGCACCATGTGAGTTAGTGACCTTCACAAAGGAATTGAGGATTGAAGATACTTACTCTATTTAAATGGAAAAAAGGGTTCTCAAAAATTTCTTTAAAATCATTTGGAATTGTATAGTTTGACCTATGGTTGAGGATTTGTGCAAATGGAGAGATAATTATTAGGTTAGTTTATGAAGGATTTATGGCACAAGGGAAGAGTTGGATTATAATTCTTTGTATGAATGAGGGGGAATATGATTTTATTCCATATATAAAATTTCAATCCATGAGGATGCATACATAGAATGTTATGGGCTCTACAAGGTTTAGGTAGGGCTACTAGGCCTCTAAGCAAGGCTAGTATGAATAATAGTGATTTTTGGTCATTATCTTCAAAATAAAAAGGTACGTTTGTCCCTAAATATGTTTCTAAGATGGATTTATGCATCATATATGTTTTATAAAGAGCTTTAATTATCACTCTTCAATCTATGGGTGGCCTTGTGAGAGAAAATTTATGGGCAACTATGAAATTTCTTCATGGTTGGAGATGGCGTGAATATGCTCAAGGGGTGCCAAAGTTTAGGTGAATTAGGGGGAATTCCTCTAATTTTTATCAAGTTTTTATCACTCATATTTACTTCATAGTATTCATTTCTTCTTCATGGAGCAATACATGGTCAAAGCAGAGTGTTGTCAATGAGCAAGTTTGAGGTAGTCATGATAAAACATAATATCCACAGTGATAAGGGGAGTTTATATCATTCATAAAAGGATATACCTTAATGATTTTTTATTTTAAAATATTTATATGTCCTTAATATCAGCACATAATCCAAGTCTGTCAATGTGTCAAAGGGGGAGAAAGTGTTCGTAAAGGGAAAAAGAGTTTGTGCACAATTTTGTTGTTGAATTTGAAAACATTTTAAAATGTTGACATCAATGACAAAGGGGGAGATTGTTATGATATTTTAAATGATTTCCTAAGGTTTCAAATATTGGCCATGATTTAATATGTATGCATTGTTCTCAATGAAAAAGTGTGCTTTAGTGATCATGCATGGACCCTTATATGTTTTCTTGGTTAGGCAAGGTGATGGATTTTGGTGTTGTGTTGACCATGTTTGAGGGATCATATGAAGGCTCAAGGGTGATTTGGTTAATTTTATAAGTTAAATTAATTCATTATAATAATAATATTCTTGTGAAGGTTTAGGTTATCTTAGTCAACTTTGTAGATCTTCTCGATTAAGTAGATTGATGACATCAACATTTGAATGTGTGGAGGTGTCAGAAGAAAATGGTCACATGTGTTTGTTGAGATTTGTTCATAGATCATGTGTTTCAAGTTTCAGGTCTTGAAATGAGGTAAAAAAAAATTTATTGTAGTGAAAATCTGGTCTCCCAAGCAGATTTCACTAGTTTCCATAGTCAAATTTGCATTAAAAAGTGACCATTGGAATTCAAATATTTGAATTTACAAAGGAAAACCAGCCCTCATTATTTTGCCTATAAATTTTGATGTATAATGAATTTGATGGTGGTACAAAAATAAAAGTGGTATATAAATTAAATTTAAATCCAATAAAAATGATTTTTAGGTTTGAATGGACCTACATCTGCATTTATTGTGGTCCAAAGTTGACTGAGGGTTTGACCTTCAGCAAATGACCCAAAAAGGATGTTTGAGTTTTTATTGATAGTGCTTGGATGTTTCAAGGTTAATTATATATTTTAAAGTGTTTTATACTCCCTTAGTATAATATTTATGGATTTTTCAGATTTTACCAATCTATATTCAATATGAATAATTACTTACAAGTTGACTTTTGGTTCATTAATGGTGGTTTCATGCACAAGGCAAATGTTTGATAGGTTTTGCATATGCATAGGTGTGTAGTGATGAATGTAATCACTTTAAGGTGTCTTATGGGTCATGTGTCATGGAAATATATTATTTTAATGGGCATTTTCTTCCTATTTTTTCTTGATAAAGTGCTAAAAGAATGAATAGGTCTTTGTGAACCTATAAAGGCTTCTTAGGCCTAATTGAAAGATTTTGGTGATTAAGGGCAGTCTATAAAAGCTATGGTCAACATATGTGGATGATTTTGATACTATTTCAAGTTAATTTTAATCCTTAATGTTTAATTCATGTCAAATGTCTGATCAAAAAGGTAATATTCATGAAGGCTCTATAAAGAGCATAAACAAAGGTGAAGGTTTCTAGAGTTGATATGTAGAGAATAGTGAAGTGTGAGTGTGATTGGTGGATATATTAAAGAGTAGAGTAGGTTGAGGAATATTTTCATGACCTATAGGTCATATTTTTTATGTTATAATAGTGTTCTTGTAGGGTTTAAGATTGAATATGATCGAAGAAGTGTAAAGTAATCCAAATGGGTGGTTTGGATTCATTGCTTATATGTAAATGTTTGAAAGAGTATTACGGGTTGAAGAGAGTTGATATTAACTATTTCTCTATCATATTGAAATTAAATCAAATCTATGGAGGTTTTAATATCATAAGGTTTTGTTTGGGTGCTCAACATCTAGAATAAGTGGGTTCTTGTTCATGCTTAGGGGTTGGTACTCCTTGTGAAGTGGGTGCTTCATTAAAATTTCATATTTTTGAGAATTTTATAGGATTTTAGTACACTTGTTTTTAGAATTTATAGTGTATTTTGATCCCCATGAGGTTTTACCACATAATCCATGTGTTAGGAGTGTTGATCTTGCATAGTTTCTTTCTTCATTACAATAACTAGTTTATATGTTTCATGGATGCTTATGTTAAATGGTTGAAAGTTTGAAGTTTTGAAATTGGAATTAAATTGATTGCATCATTGATTCACCCCTACCCCCCTCTCAGTGATTGTACTTATAAAAATATTGTCTTGTTAAATAGGTTATATGATCACTAATTTATCCTACAAATAGAGACTAATGGGTTGTTACTTGTAGATCAGAGGTTAACAAGACATATGTTTACCAGTTTATCCAAAAATCATAATACCATAACTTATTATGGATATATAAATGGATTAAAATGAATAAATATAGGTTATCAAGAAAATAAAACTATATATTTTATGTTTACCTAAGAATCTTACAAAATTGTAACTACAAATGCAAAACTATGATTATCATAGCAATGTTGCTACTTTCAAAGTGGTAATACTACTCTTCAGTATTTAAGAGTCAAATTCTGAACCAACCTTGTTTTTACATATACACATAAGGTACAAACCACTTTAAAGAAATATAAAATAGATAAAACATATCTTCACAGAGGTTAGGAATAAAATAAAAATAGTGATATTAAGACAACTTAAAAACCCTAAAAAATCATAACTACATACACAATATCATAATTATTAGAGTAATGTTGCTACTTTAAAAGTAGCGTTATTACACAAAGATAAGAACCTATAAAAAATTGAGACCTTTAACGGTTAAAATATAATACTAACATAATTTCTCTTAAATATATGCAATGTCAAAATTGCAATACTACCTATACTAGTGCAAAATCACAAGATTGTTGTATGTGATGATTTTTTTCAAATTCGGCCTTTGATTCTTATCCAATTATACTTTAAATCTTATAAATCACTTGCAAAAAGCTCAACAGGTCAGATTTTGGGAGTATGTCCCACCATGGTTGCCAAAATGTGGTAGGAATTTTGGATTCTTTTTATATTACTATTTCTAGCATTAAAACCCAAAATGCAAACAACATCAAACAGATTGGACAAAGAGATAATTATATTCTTATAATAAGATCACTTACCATAATTTTACCTCTTATATATCCTTTCCAAGATTTTGAAACTAATTGGAATGCAAAATTAGTGGATTGTTAGATTACTTTATTATGTTTGATAATGGCTTCAATGGATTCAAGGCATGATGATGGCTTTTTGATAAGGCTATATGGATGCTTGGATAATGCAAGAAGGATGTTTATGGATTAAATTTATCAAGATGGCTTAAATTTTTCTAAGTTATTTTTCATGGAGGGATTGGCTTGTTTATATAAGACATGGGAGGGAAAATCAATGGCTTAAATTTAATTTTGAGCCATTGAGATTAATGGCCAAGGAATTTTTAATTCCTTGGAAACCTTTAGAATAGAGGATTATAGAGGGGAAGGGTTAAATTAAAGGAGATTATAGAATTATCCAATTATAGAATCTCCATTAGGGAGTATGGATGTAGGAATGGCTCATTTAGTAGGGTGGTAGATGGGTAGGTGAACAAAAGGTATTTTTAAATTGGCAAGTGGGTTAATGGGTAGGTTAGTAGGTAAGTAGGTTTAGTTAGTAGACTAATGAGGGTGATTAATTGGTTACAAGGGTATAATAAGGTTTGTGGGATGTAGTTATTATAAAATAGGATATTAGTTAATTTGCTAGGAAGTATATTTATAGGTTAAATTAGCAGAATTAGTAGAATTATCAGGGTGAGTGGATTTAGGTGCATACAAAGTCAACAAAAATTTGGGGAGCTCAAGCATTTTTATACTGCCATCCAGGCATCCATATCCCTGACATAGATACATTTGATCACCCTTCCTCCCTTCCATCATATATTTTCATGATGCGTGATACATTGGTCTTATTTCATCATGTAGTCTTTTAATCCATTTTTTATTTTCTTTTAAACTTTTAGATTATACCTCTTTTCTCTTTTCTCTTTTCTCTTTTCTCTTTTCTTTTCTCTTTTCTCTTTTCTCTTTTTTTTGAATGGAAAAAATAATAAGGTGACCACCGTGATTTGGTGTTGGTAATATTGGGTTCATCAACATATACCTATTAACTTCAATCAGATCAATGGTTATTACCTTTAATAAGCATTTAAATTTAATGTGCATTTGATCCAAGGAAATAAAAAAAGCTTTCTAAATTTGCATAGAGCTATGGGAGAAAAATTTATATACCTGGTGAAATCATTCACTTCATACAATTATATTGGATAACTCTCTCATTGCTTACCTAGATTAGGAATTCTGATGTACAAGGTGTAACACCCACTGATTCAAGTTAGATTTAAAACACATGTATTATTGTTTGATTATACTAGGAGTGATCAGTTAGATTTCCACAAAACCAAAAGGAAAGCTATTATATAAATCAAGATGTTAGAGGTATAATCCAACTTTAATTATGATCTTTACAAATACTTAACCAGTTACCACAAGAATTCATGAAGCATACATATCATTCATAAAAATAAGCAAGAGAGACAATATAAGATCAATCACATAACACATGACATATGTGGTAAACCCTCTTGGGGAATAAAACCCACTAAAAAATATATTTAGATTATTATCCTATAATAAAAATATCTAATTAATACCATCTATAAATGATCAAGGAACTATAATACCTATTTAGTGAGACTCTAATCCCACAAGGTGCTACCACACTTATCTACTTGAGCTTCAACAATAACTAGACCTTTTATCAAGTTTCACCTTACAAGGAGGTTGCAAACACATTATATGTTGAACTACCACAACAACACCTATGAATACAACCACATTTTCACTAATTTATTCAACACCTAATCATGGAACTCTGATTATCAAACTTCACCTTCACTCACACTCAAACAACAAGTGCACTATTTTACTAATAGGTCATATAAATAGACCTCAATCTATTATACTCTTTAATTCATCCTTAGTACACTCTACCCCTCCTTATCTCCAAACAGCACTCACAAGCCTCTCTCAAAATTATCCTTAGTCTCTCACACAATATCTCTCTAGAACCCATCATCTTTGAGTCCACTATTTATAGAGCAATCTTGATAATCACTACCTTGGTCAACCATTAGGCATGCCTTAGTCCTTAAGGCATCTTTCACATGAATAAATGGCTCAATAAAATATTCATAGGTTGGCCATAGCATCTATGGGTCACCCTTAAGGAACTACACCTTTTAATAAGGCCCTTATAGCCCTTATAGGTCTCATGTGAACCCATTCACTCCTTTATCACTTCTTCAAGAGAAATAAGAACACATGACCACTTTTAAATACATAGGTCCACTCTTTATGTCTTATTTGACATCCTCAAATGATCATAGTCAAATTATCTCACATCTGCATATACTCAAAAAACTCAAACACTACCCTGGTACACACGATCACCAAGAACAAACACATAGTCAAATTCTTAATCATTGTTCATACTCAAGATAGATTGATCACACCTCTAAAATCCACATATATTATCCTCATATAATCTACAACATGTTCCAATAGCTAATTCATCATGAAACATCGAAATAACATCAATACAAGCTTGAATATTCTTCTCAGGTCATTTGCAAAATAAATACAAACATGCAGTCAACTTTTAGGATAAATATATTTGGTTGTACTCACTTCTAGATCTTCAAATTAGGTTTATTATATGTATCATGGAGTCCTCTCCATCTTTTATTTTTGTAACACCAAAAAATTTTACTTATATTGAAAGATATGGATGAAATATAGAGATCTATTTTTTCCTTGTGATAAATTTAAATATCTGAATAGCAATGGTCATAGTTAACCTTCAAACATAATGCTTGAATCTCATGAACTCTCAGCTCAGATCGAATACACACTCTTGATCTTATTCTATATTTAACATATATTCTACTAATGCCAGATGTTAAACCTCTATCACTTTTACCTCATCTTGTGCAATCTTTAAATGTTGGCTCAATGTGCTCCATCGATTTTTGTAGATCAACTACATCTTTAATGATCAACGCTCTTCATTCGATCAATCTGTATGAATGCCTACTCACTATTGGATCATTATCCTATACCTTTGATTAGTTTTTAAACATCATGAACCTAACCTCATCTCACTACTTAACTCCTTATATCAATGCACACCATTTATCTTGCTCAAGATTTAGCACTTTCAAACATGAATAAGTATGGGGACCCTTTCAATATGCCTAACTAGCCATTTTTGATCCTTAATAACTTATTTTTCACTTTGATGCAAGATCTCAAATTTGGACCAGATGATCTCCTCACATAAGATAATCTAACCATGTGACCAATAGTTCTTGTAACCCTCATGAATATGATATATAATGCCATTAAAATTCCTTCTCAAAAACTTTTATCATAGAGCTAACTATGTCAAAACTTGTCTGAGAAGCTAACTTTAATCATCCATAACTTTTGTCATGCTTAATTGCATGATCTCAAATTTAGTATAAATCATCTATACTAAAAACCAAATAAACCCATATGATCAAATTCTCTTGAAATATTCACTCATGAAAGATATAACACCATCAAAATGATCACTTGGCTCTTTCTACCACACTACAAAATTAGCTAAGTATGGGAAAACATGGTCAAGCTACTTGGGAACCCAACTTTGCATATGTATATCTTTTGATGCACTACATTGCATGATATAAAAATTAGCACAAATAAAATAGGCATAAAAATTAACAAACCCATATGATCATTTTATCATGACATCTCCACATGTGGTAATGTTGACCTCATCAACATACTTACTCATCTCTTTCTAGCCAATCTATAAATTTGGCTAAGTATGGGAAAACAATGAATTTTGATTGAGAATCCAAATTTTCACCCTCATATCTTTAACCATTATCTGATATATGAATTGAGATATGGTTCATAACAACTAGGGACTAATGTGATCACAACCATATGACCCACTCCCCTTGAATCCTTCCCACATGGCAATGGTGATGTCATCAAACTGCCTACTCATATTTTCTACTACTAGACCCAAAGTGTCTAGATGAGAATAATAAACTACCAGATGAATTCCACTCATGCAAAAAATATCTCGAAGCGTAGATAACATTTTACCTCTTTTACATGCTCTAATCACCATACTCAACCTTAAACACCTCTAATCAGTTAAATTTTGAAGATCAACTAATCCACCTTCAAGCATACAAGAACAATCATATTTTACACTTTATCATTGTCACATAGACTATAAATGCACTTCATCCACTCACTAGGACACCTCCATGACACCACCATGACATCATCATGACAACTCTCTAACATGGGAAACTACCTAAAAAAAAGCAAGAAACTATACTAAGGAAAACAAATGACTGGAAGTAGGAAACTAACTAATAAAGCAAATCTAACCTACCCTACCCCCATGAGGACACCTATTTTTACTTAGAGACATCTCTAGATAGAACAACCATGAAGTAATGCCTCAAAAAAATTCCATTGATCGGATATTTCAATTCATTACCTTGGAGGTCCTTCAAATAGAAAGCATTATTACCTAAGATCTCAAAGATTTGATAAGGTCCTATCCATAGTGGGGTAAACTTGTCATGTTATCCTTTTTTCATGAGATTTGTCCTATAGAAGCACTAGGTCAAAAAACCTAAATGCTTTAGATTTTGATCTTTTATTGAACCACCTTTTGATGATATCTTGATGCTTACTAAATTTTTATAGGGAATAAGTCTTAGGGTCTTCCATCTCTATGACATATAGTAATATGAACTATATTGTCTTGCTAGGTTCCATGTATTATTGCATGAACTAATATGTCAAAAACTTAAGCATGATTTAAAATACTAGTTATCTTCCATAAACTAACAAATATGGTGAAGATATAAGGGCCTACTTGTACCAATTTCAATCTACCTAGAGTGTGTATTTTAGTAATAGATGCCATTCCCTAGGTTTATCTATAGTCAATTTCTTAATGGCATCAATAAGGTTTCTTGTTGGTTAACTTAGCTAGTGCATTCCCCTATTGGTGGTGATTCAAGGATGATCTAATGGTGGTCTAATTATCATGGTCCCATTCTATAAATTTAGTTGATTGAAATCTTGGCCCATTATCATAAAACAATGAAATAGAAGGACCAAACTTGGTTGTGATATGCTCTTTAAAGAAGTTGATCACATATTTCACTCTTGAATTCTTGGTGGTTGCTACTTCAGTCCATCTTGTGTAATAATCTATAGTGGTGAGCATAAATTTATGCCCAATTGAAGAGTTCAAGTTAATAACACCAATAGAATATAAGCCCCATTGGGAAAATAACTTACCCTCGATCCCAGGCTATAGTGGCATTATTGCATGTACTTCTCCTTTTTCCAAAACCTAACATTATTGGCATGAAATTTTATGTGAGTGAGCATCCTTGAATATGTTTGCCAATAATATCCCATTTTAAGTATTTTATGGGCTATTTTATTATTAGATGGATGGCCACTGCCAATCTTCTCATGTAGGTTCTTCATAATCTCTTGGGCTTTGTCATGTGATACACACCTCAAATAGATTTCTTCATAGTTATCCATATATATAATTCCCTTCCTAATCATATAGTGAGAAAATTTGAGCCTTAAGGCTCTATTTTACTCTCTTTTGAGTTCATGAGGACATGTTCCAATGAGTATGAATTGAATGATATCTGACTACCATTCTTCTTGGGAAACCTGTGTTCAACAAACTTACTTGAAGGTGATGCATGGGTCTGTTTTAGTCATCAACTAAAAATACCTTATCTTCTGATGATCTTAGTAGGTTGAATTTCAATGTCAAATGCTTATAATTTTTCCATCTATTTTCCCCTACATTCTCCCAACTCATTCTATCCTAGCATAAGCTTGACAATAGGATCTGATATAATAGCAATGGTCTTATTCCTAAGAATGTAGTGTCATAACTTATTTACCACTTTGACAAGGGCAAAGGTCTATTTGTTAATCAATGAGTATTTGAGCTCTGCATCCTTTAGGTTCGTGCTCATGAAACTAATAAGATGTTTGCTCTCCTCCTTTTTTTTGCACAACAATAATTGTATGTTTCAAATAAAATGAGTACAGTAAGAAGTCCTTAGTGAAATATAGGCTTACTAATATTGGGGCCTGTGATATAGCCTTTTTTATGTCTTGGAAAGACTTCTTAGCTTCTAGTGTCCATTTCACTTTGGTGTCCTACTTAAACATTGCATTCAGAGGTTTGACAATCTCTGCAAATCCTAATAAAAATTTTCTTAAAAAAATAATCTTTCCAAAGGACTTAAGCTCCTTTTTTCTATTTGGGAACATTATTTTGTAAATTCTTTGAATTTTGTCTTAGTCAATGCTGATCCCATCTTTGGTGATAATGTGGCCCAACAAATTATCTTCAATAATGTTGAATATGTTCTTTTTGGGGTTTAGTGAGATACCAAACTTCCTACATCTTTCAAAGATGGATTATAGATGGTCTATATGATCAACTCTATTTTTTGAGAAAATAGTAAGGTCATCTATGTATCTGAGTATGAATCTATATATTAGACCTTGGAATGCATGATCCATGACTCTTTAAAAATTAGCTCCTATGTTGATTAGTCCAAACAACATTCACTTGTATGCATAAGTTCCCTATTTTATAGTAAATGTAGTTTTCATTCTATCCTCTAATTCCACCAACACTTTATTATATCTTGAGAATCCATCTAAGAAAGACATCATTCTAGAAATTTTCATAGTATGTATCACCTTTTCTAATGAGGGTAGAGGATAGTTGTCTTTCTTAGAATCTTTGTTAAGGTTTCTAAAGTTGACACACAACCTAATTTTTCTACTCTTTTTCCTAACTAGAACTAGATTACCCACACAAGTTTAATGCCTAATAGGAAAGACTATCCATACACTTAGTATCTTCTCAACTTCTTTCTGGATTAGTGGTTCCAAAATAAGATTCACCAATCTTTGCCTCTACCTAAATGACTTATGATCTGTCTTAGGTGGAATCATATGGGTGCCGACTCTAGGATTGAATATCCTAAAGTCATCATACATACATGAAATTATATCCTTATATCTAATGATCAAGTCCTTGATCTTTTTTGTCTCCTCCTGAGTGCTTATTAAGTCAATATTGATGAGGTGTAAGTTTATTTCATCACCTAAATTCTCTAAGATGAACTCAAACTCATTAACCTTGAGTTGAATTTATTGTTACGTTTGAGGATCCATATCAAAGTCTCTTTCCAAGGAAATCATACCCAATGGAAGATGATTTTCCTTGATTTGAATAACATCTTTTTAATCCACTTCCTCATGGTACATATCAATTATTTCCTTGTCATCAATTATTTGGGACTCAAATTGTCCTAAATTGGTCATAAACTAGATGATCTATTGATCATCATCAAAAAATTGAAAATTATCAATATTTTTTGTTACTTATGGATAAGGTACCAATTTAATGGAGAACTTTTACACTTTTGACTCCTATAGAGGTGCCAAATTTTTTATTGAAGTGACCAGTGAGTCATCAACTTGATTTTGTTCTCTTATAATGGACACTATATTGAAAGCTTAAAATGACTCATTTAAATCCTAGGATCTATGTTTATATTTATTTAAGTATGATAATTTGCATTGATACTTATTTCTAACCTAATTAATCACTAGTTCTGACTCTCCATATACCAACAGTTCCTTAACATTATTCTTGAGGGTAAATTACAATCCCAAAATTAAGGCTTCATACTTTGCTATTTTATTGGTGCATGGGAATTGGATCCTATATGTTGTTAGGTACTTATTCCCTTGTGGATTGACCAATTCAATACCAACACCTAATCCTTGCTTGGATCTTGCTCTATCAAAATGTAGGGTCCATAATTATGAAGGGCCTTACATGTTTTCTTGTATTTCATGCTTTGTAGTAAATGTATAAATTCTAAGACTAGGATATTTATAACTTAATTCTACATTAGTATTGTTGTACTCAGTGATAGGGTGATTCATCTTTGTCTCTCAATTGATCCTAATCTAGTTGGCAATGCCTCTCCATGGTAGCCAATTATGAGATAAGTCTATGGAATGATATCTATTGAGCATCTTTGACCAATCTCTACTTAATAGTAACCCATATCCTTTAGGAATATCTACTACCAATATATCGATAGTCATCTACACTTAGGGTTCTAATGTAACCTAGATGCATAAATCGTTGAGTTCTCCTATCACTAGTACTAATATTTTGTCTAGCTACAAAACAATCCTCTTGGATGGACATGGGGTCAATCCAAGCTTATAAAAAATAGAGGTTGGCATCACATTAGCTGAAGCCCTAAAATACACCAAAAAATTGTGTATATTCTTTCCAAATTCCCAAATGGTTAGAAACAAAGGAGGGATCTCAGGGTTGCTTTTGTATATGACATTTGTGTTGGTTGTTTTATACTTTTTTGTAATAGACTTGCCTGATAGACTTCCATAAGAGCTCCTTATGCTCTGTGATTTATGTCAGTTCATGGAGGGTAATATTAGCCTTGATATTTTTCATATCCTCAACAATATTATATCCCCCTTGATTTGTACTTCTCTATGATGAGGCTGATCATTCCCTTTTTGGGGAGGAGGATTATTATCAACTTTAGGATTGGAGGAATAACTATATTATTAGGAGTATAAGTGGTGTAATGTTATTTTTTACTTAGATTGTAATTGTTCCTATTAAACTAATGAAATGATTGAACTTCATTAGAATTATCCTCTAAAACGTTTTCATATTCACTGGGGAATGGAAACTCATAGATTTAAAAAACCATAGTTAAACTTAAGGGGCCAAATTCATGGGTAAGATCTAGGGGATTCATAATTTAATCATATCTAACCATTTCCATTTAGAATATTTAAAAGGTTGCAAAAAACTCCACATAGTCAAATTCCCCATGTTGTGATGTGTTATGAACTCTACACCAATTAGACAAAGCTGTCTCCATAATATTGATTTTTGGTAGCTTATTAGACTATTATTGTTATGCATTATTGATGGGTCTATTGAAGGGCCTATAATATCTTGTAAAGATATAATTTTGGTTATAATTTTGATTGGTGATATTTCCCATCCTTTTCTTCATATTCAAATAGTCATTGCTCAATTTTAGGACCATTATTTATATAGAATCCAAATTATATTTGGTGGAGTCAGCACCTTGAGTGACTGCTATGTTGAAATGAGTTAGATGCTGATTTTGTTGGTTTTGTTGATGGCCATTCCTTTATGCTTGATTGTTTTGGAACCTATAATTTTGATTTGTTGATTTTTGTGTCATGGGATGTAAAGTGTACAAATAATTTTGGTTGAATGTGGGGACATTTTGATTAACATGTAGAATTAGATTCAAATATGGAAAACCATTATTAAACATTTGGCCCCCTAAATTTTGAGGATTGAGTTGTAGATTGAGCTAGTTTTTAATATTGATAGCTTCTTCATATGTCAAAGCCAAAGTATCGGCAATGGTATTTCTCCTCAAAAATATGGTAGTGATGGGATTATAAGTGTTCTTATACATATCAAGTGGTAGATCTACTTACAGTTTGTATGCCATGTTAAACCAAGTATACATATTTTAAAACCCTTGAATTTAAGTATCTAATTGACTCATTAGGCTCCCTTTTCATGCTAGTGAAATGTTAATACACTAAATTTAGATTAGTGACTTGCCCAAATTGTGCAAGAAAAGTATTTTGACATGAATCCCATGAGGTGATGGTATTTTATTGTAAATTAAGATACCAATCATAAGTAGAATCTTGTAAAGTGAATGAAAAATTATGTATGTAACATCCTCATCTATGACATTCAATAATCTCATAGCAGCCTTGAAAGATTGAATATGCTCCTCTGTCATTCTCTCATTTGAGGGGGAAATGTAAAAAAGTATTTCTCGAGGTTCCTTGGTGAATTATGTTGATATCCAAGAATGGTAATAGTGGATTTGACTAACCAAGGTTGGGCCATAAAATGGTTGATGAGTAGGGAATTTCTTACTAGGGAAGGTGTCCTAGCTTGGTACACCTCAAGGATGGTCAATACTACCTTGGGCCTCCTAATATTTGACAAAGGTGATACTAAAAGGCTAGTTTGGGCCCTAGACCTTGTTACTCTCCTAGGTGTCTCTAGTGTAACTCTACATAGTGACTAACCTATACTATTGAGAAAACATGCAAGTGTGACCTCCTTATAGTGCCATATTTTTTTTTTGTTGATGTGGGTTTTATGTACACCACAAAACTTGAATAAGGTATCCTCTAAAATTTTGGGATTTCTATGGAAATGAAGTTCCATTCTAGGGTAGGAGTTGAAAGTATGTAGTTAAAATAACCAGTTGATGGAATAACACGTTGATCTTGTAGGTTGTTTAACTAGGTTTATGGATGGATGTATGAAATCTAAAAGAAAGCAAACACTAAGTGAGTTATTTGGGTGAAAAATTAATCTATGATGGGTAGATCTCATATAAACTCAAAATGAGTGAAAGGTAAAGAAAAAAAGAAGGCTTTGTGTTCTTAAAAGGTTACTTCCAAGGCTATCTCTTTAGTGGACAAGTATTTCCAAGACTAATTTTTTCCATTTGTAGCTATTACACACTCACAAAAAAGCATGATTAAGTGATCTAGGTAAATAGGTATAAAGAACTTAATGGTCTTAACTAAAGGTTGATATCTTTAGAGTTGTTTTTGCACACCCTTAGTGGAGAGATTACAGTTTAGACTAAAAATTTATCTAGATTTTCTAAAACACATGCCTACAATACTATACCCAAATAAATAAATCTACACACCTCAAAATATCAACACAATCTAAGATAATTTCTCAAATCAATAAAATTTTACTAATATTTAATAGTTGTTGCACATTTTAGATCATCATACATCAATCATAACATATATATTTATCTGTAGTATTTGCACACTTTAAAATTACTAAGTTGATATAGACAAAAAAGTTAAAATTTCAACAACATATAGAAGGAAGAAGAGAGAACAAACACAATTGCATGACAATCAACAAATCAATTTCTTCCTACATTGATCAAAAACTCCAACCCTTTGAAAGATTATTTTAAAAGTATTTAAAGACTTGTGGAAGGGGTCACCTCATCCTCCAAGTGTACTAAAACTTTAGTTTACATCAAAATAAATAGAACCTAAGTTTTAGTTCCATATAATTATATATTATAACTCATAGATTATAACAATCATACAAAGTGTGCATGCTAAAAAAAATTAATTTAGTTAATTATAACATGAATTTTAACCAAATGTATTTATTTCAAATAAATACATGTAAAATTTGTAAACAAAATTAGCCATTAACTAAGGCTTACTCAATGAATACATGGCACTACTCATTGTCATAGTTGGAACTGAAGTAGTAGTGAGAGCTAAACTAGAAGTTGTATCTAGTGTACTTATTAAACTAAAATGTGGTGCTAAACTAGACATATTCTTGGCCTCTAGCTCCTCATAGTGTTTATATCCACTAGCATGTTACACTTGAATTAGGCTCATGTCTAGAAGAGATGGTCTACTCACCCTATTCACATGTGCCATCAATCTTGCATGCTCAAATTTAGTGGCTCTGAATCCTACCTAAAATACTTCAATTTTAGTGGCCTTCTTTCTCATGAAACACAACTTGGCCATAATGTCTTCTAAAGTTAGTCCTTACAAACTATTGACCGATTTTGACTTTTAGGTCAAAATACGACACCCTTAGTAAAAAAATTCATTTTTAGGAATATAAATGGAGTATAATATCTTTTTCTAAGGTATTTCATAGGTAAATTAATGTCAATTGATGTTATACTAGCTTTGGTCATTTGTTTTCTAGGTCTATTTATCATTTTAAGTCATTTAAGGGTCAAAAATGGAACATTTAATTCTTTGTACAAATTTATTGGGAAATGTGAAAGTTTAAATGGGTCATGTCATTCCCCATGTGTCCACAAAGGTCTTAATTAACTTAAAAAAATTAAAAGTTTTAGGTTAATTAGAGGAAAGTCATTTTTCCTAAAGAAGAGGAAGAAAATGACACATGTATGCTCCTTGGGAAGCATTACACATGTGAGGATACCATGGAACATCTCTTCATATTCATAAATCACATATACATGATTTAAGTGATCTGGAAATGCAAATTTTAAGCTAAAACCATTCTATATCTTTTTCACCCTTCTTGCATAGAGAAGTGACTTGAAGGTTTTTATTTGGTACAACTAAGACAAGGGGTTTTAGGAAGAATGATCCTGGGGGAATATTATAAACTCGAATAAATTAAAATACATATAATAATTTATAATATTGGTTACTTTTTATTCATGAACCATCCATTCAAAGAGGACTGTGTAAAACTGCCTGCTCATTTGTGCACCCTTCAGGTTTTCCTTCATTCTAGGAAAATCCATAGAAACAAGTTGCTCATATTCTCTCCATAATATTTTGGCCATGTATCCTTAAACTTAAAATTATTTATTTCAATTTTTAAGTTTTTTATCAGCTAATAACTCCAAACTTATAGACTTGTCTATTTCTTGAGTTATGGGTAGTTTTCACCATTTTATAAGTTTTATGCTTTATAAATGGATTAAGAGGGTTATGATAGTTTCATTATTATGTTTCCAATGTGTTTTAAATCACATATCCCATCAATTTTATTATTAAAAGTATGCATCTTTAAATTGTCTTTCACAAGGATCATGTTGCTTGTCTAACCTATAGCTATCACTCACAACTAGTTGTGGGAAATCATATGTTTAAGACATTTATGCCATGATCACATGGGTATGTTGTAATTTTTTATGTCTTGTTGTGTCCTAAAATTTCATATAATGGTGAATCAAACCTTTAATGTACTTGTAAAGAAGAGGGATTAATCAGTCACATGAAGCATCTTCTCATTGACTGCCTATCCACCAAAATGCCCACCTTCAAGTGTTTTGAGAAGAGATGTTTAGAATATTTAGTGGTAATAAATAAGATAATGAGATCCTTTTAAATTTATAAAATTGATATAGATTCATGATGTACTAATTTGGGAGGATAGTTATTGAGAGCAAGTTGAAACTACATTCAAGAAAGATGACTGAGTATTCTAGGACATAGTCCCTAAAATGGCCAAATAGAGGTATGGGGAATTTTGGTGAAGACATTTTAATAAGTTTTTAGTGATATTTTATGCTTCATTTTATGTTAAAACATGATTTTATACTAGGGATAATGACTTGGAAAATTGGAAGGATAGATCATATAAGGAAGGTGATCTTTGCAAGCCTCAAATATACCTATAAAAACACTAATTTCCTTCAATATTGTGTATAGGACTATGAATACAAATGAGGCTTTTTCCATTCAAAAGATGTGACTTGACTTTTATATCAATGTAATGTTTATATATGATAAGCATAACATCCATGATTAGATAATACATCTAAAATAATGTTACTTGGTATTGTGACTCCCCAGGTATACCATATCCATACACAGACTTGAAAAGGTGCATCTATAGCCAAGTTAAAGTTTCAAGCTTGAAAGAGACTTCTTATTTCATATATGAACATTAGGTTATATCCATGGTTTTAGAGGATGATTATAAGTTTTATCAATGATCTAAGCATCTTATGAGAAAATATTATTGTCTTTCAATTCTCATAGACACCTACAGGTGTCCTCTGTATGGAAACATCCACTTACAACAAGCCCTAACCTTTTATAGCATCATTCATGACAAGTATTTGGCATGGAATGAATGTCATAATTATAAAATTGAAGATTTTTGTAATGTTTCAATGGGTCTTGATTGTCATGAGATATCTTTTCTAAGATAAAATGTCACTTCCAGTAGGGTCCTAAGGATAACAGTGTCTCAGTCAGCATCTAAAAAGGATAAGTCTTGAAGATCAATGTACTATGGAAGGGTTTACAAGGGTTTACACTTGATGGATAAAATTTTAACACCTAAATAAAATCCATGGTGAATTAAAAATATCCAAACATGATGTTTTACACTTATATACACCTCCCTAAACCCCATTTCACCTACAAGTAGGTTATGGATAGGGTACTCCAAGCTAAGCAATGATCACATAGTCTATACAAGATGATGTTTTAGAGGGCCCTAAATAAGAGATGTTTTTTATATAGGATTATTTTATCTCATATATTAACTCAATGGACCCTCTCACACCATAATCAAATGACAAGGAATGCTAATGCACCTACAACAGGGTCTTGAAAGGAGAAATGTCTCAGTCAGAGATAACATGAGGTTCTGGCCTAGTTATAAAGACATTAAAGTGAGTTTCAAGTTATAGGAAAGTTGTGTGAACTTAAGAGGTTATAAAATATACTTTTAAAACTTTAACCCAAGCCTATAAAGAGCTAAAAAACCTATATACATGCCCAAAGGTATAAGAATACAATCAGATTTGAACACGCAGTCATCATTGGCAAGGAGTTTGAAAAGCAAGGAAATTGGAGTGTGTAGAAGGTTGTAAAAGTAAATTAAGATTGGTAACATTAACCATGGTAATTTTTACCTAAAAAAATTCTCATAAATACAAACCAATCATTTTCTAAGGCAATTTCAAGTGCATACTTAGTCTACATCAAGAAACCCTGCATAGTCTTATGCCTAGGAACCAATTTTAGATTTTGAAGTCTTTTAGGGGTCATATGAGATGAAAAAGGGATAAATTTTGGTATTTAAATTAATTATTACTTTTAAAAAAACCTTTATTACTCATATATATCAAATAAATAGGTTAAATACCCCCTATTCTATATCAGAATAGAGGTACTCTCTTTGATCATAGGACTAGCAGTTCTGAGGGAAAGGTATAAAGGATGAAACCAAAAGGTTTATATACAATTATATAAGTTTTGGGAAGTTTTAATACACCTATAAAAACATTTTAAAACAATAAATAATGGGTGGAACCAAATAGGGTGGTCTAGACACCAAGGGTTGTAGTCAACCCTACTAGGCAAGAATGAGACCTAATGAGCAATGAGGAGTCACTCACTCATTTAGCATTATATTAACATTAATATTAATTTAAAAAATGTTATAAAGGTTTATAAATAGTTTTTAAATCTAATTTGTGTAGATAATACCAAGGAGAAGCCATTTTTAATCCCAAAATTAACTTAGCCTTGCAAGGAGACCAAAAACAAGCCTGAGTAGTCATTTTGAGATGCTCATATATTTTTTGAGGATATTAATGGGAGAAAAATTAGTTATATGGTGTTAATATTGGTATTATAGGATATATTTTAAAAAAAAATTCTCAAGTTGTATGTCACAGTTTTATGAACAATCATTAAGACCAAAAATAGGCCTGAAACCCTATTAAAACCTTACTAAGGACAGGGGGTTTTAGTTAGAATGCTCCTAGATTAATATTATAAAATAAATTAACTTGAAATAAATATAGTAATTTAAAATATTGGTTAAATTTTATTCATGAACCATCCATTCAAAGAGGCCTATGTAAAACTGCCTTCTCATCCATGCACCCTTTAGGTTTTCCTTCATTGTGGGTAAATCCATATAAACCAATTGCTCATATTTGCTCCAAAATATTTTATAAATGTCTCATTACACATCACATTATTTATTTAAAGTTTTAAGTTTTTTTTATCAGCTAATAACTCCAAACTTGTAGACTTGTCTATTTCCTGAGTTATGGGCAATTTTCACCATTTCAGAAGTTATGTGATTTATCAATTGATTCAGGGGGTTATGATAGTTTCATTATTATGTTTCCAATTGTTTTTAAATAAAATATCCCCTAAATTTTATTCTTAAAAGTATGCCTCATTAAATTTCCTTTCACAAGGATCATGTTGTTTGTCTAACCTATAATTGTTACTCACAGCCAGTTGAGGGAAATCATATGTTTGAGATATTTATGCCATGATCACATGGGTATGTTTTAATTTTTGAGGTCTTTTTGTGTCCTTTAATTTCATATAATGGTGAATCAAACCTTAAAATTACTTTTAAATAAGATGTATTGAGAAATCACATGAAGCATCTTCTCACTGATTGCCTATCCGCCAAAATGCCCACCTTTAGGTGTTTTGAGCAGAGATGTTTAGAATATTTAGTGGTAAGAAAGAATATAATGAGATAATTTCTAATTTATAAAATTTATATATATTCATGATGTACTAATTTTGGAGGATATGTATTGAGAGCAAGTTTAAACTACATTCAATAAAGATGACTGAGTATTCTGAGACACTGTCCCTAAAATGGCCAAATAGATGTCTAGGGCATTTTGGTGGAGACCTTTTAACAAGTTTTTAATGATATTTGATGCTTCATTTTGTGTTAAAACATGATTTTATATTATGGATAATGACTTTTAAAATTTGAAGGGCAGATGATAGAAGGAAGGTGATCTTTGCAAGCCTCAAATATACCTATAAAAACATTGATTTCCTTCAATGTTGTCTACAGGACTATGAATAGAAATGAGGATTTTGCAATTAAAAATATGCGACTTGAATTTTATATCAATGAAATGTTTATATATGATAATTATAAGATCAATGATTATATAATACATATAAAATAATGTTACTTGGTATTGTAACTCCCCAGGCATACCATGTCTATACACAGACTTGAAAAGATGCATCTACAGCCAAGTTGAAGTTTCACGCTTGAAAGAGACTTCTTATTTCATATATGAAAATTAGGTTATGTCCATGGTTTCAAAGGATTATTATAAGTTTTATCAAGGATATAATCATCTTATGAGAAAATTTGATTGTCTTTCAATTCTCATAGACACCTACAGTTGTCCTTTGTATGAAAATATCCACTTACAATAAGCCCTAACCTTTTATAGCATCATTAATGACAAGTATTTAAAATGGAATGGATGTCATCATTGGAAAATGGAATATTTTTTTAATGTTTCAATGGGTCCCAATGGTCATGATAGATATTTTCCAAGGTAAAATGTCACTTCTAGTATGGTCCTAATGATAAGAGTGTCTCAGTCAGCATCTAGAAAAGATTGGTCTTGAAGATCAATGTGCATATGTAAGGGTTAACAAGGGTTTACACTTAATGGATAACATGTGAACAGATAAATAAAATACATGGTGAACTAAAAAGCTCCAAACATTATGTTTTACACTTACATAGACCTCCATAAACCCCATTTCACCTACAGGTAGGTTATGGGTAGGGTATTCCAACCTAAGCAATGATCACAGAGTTTATACAAGATGATGTTTTGGAGGGACCTAAAGAAGAGATGTTATTTATATATGGATATTTTAAATCCTATATGAACTCAATGGAACCTCTCAAACCATAAAAAAATGACAAGTAATGCTAATTCACCTACAACAAGGTCTTGAAAGGAAAAATGTCTCAGTCAAAGATAGCATGAGGTTATGGCCTAGTTCTAAATACATTCAAGTGAGTTTAAAGGTATAGGAAAGATTTTTTAACTTAATTTTATATACAAGATAATTTTAACACTTTTACCCAAGCCTATTATGACCTAAACAACCTACAGACATGCCCAAAGGTAGAAGAATATAGTCAAATTTGAACACACAGTCATCATTAGCAAGGAGTTTGAAAAGCAGGGAAATTGGAGTGTGTGGAAGGTTGGGGAAGTAAATTAATATTGGTAAAATTTAAAAAATTAATTTTCACCTCAAAATTCTCTGATTAATACAAACCAATCATATGGTAAGGCACTTTCAAGTGCATACTTAGTCTACATCAAGAAACCCTACACAGTCTTTTGCCTAAGAACCAGTTTTAGATTTTGAAGTATTTGAGGAGTAATATGAGATGAAAAAAGGGATAAATTTTGGTATGTATAGTCCTTATTACTTTAAAACACACCTAAATTACTCATATTTCTCAAATAAATATGGTAAATACCCCTTGTTCTGTCTCAGAATAGGGGTACTCTCTTTGATCATAAGACTAGCAGTTTTGAGGGAAAGGGATAAAGGATGAAAAAAAAAGGTGTATATAACATTAATTAAGGTTTTTAAAGTTTTAATACACATATACCAACATTTTAAACTGATATATAATGGGTTTAACCAAGTAGGGTGGTCTGGACACCAAGGGTTGCAGTCAACCCCACTAGGCAATGATAAGACCTAATGAGCAATGAGGAGTCACTCAAACATTTAGCATGATATAAACACTCATATGAATTTAAAAATGTTATTTATGTTTATAAATATGTTTAAAATCCATTTTTATGTATATAATACAAATGAGAAACCATTTTTAAGCCCAAAATCAACCCAGCCTTGCAAGGAGACCAAAAACAAGCCCAAGTAGTCATTTTGAGATGCTCATATCTTTGTTGAGGATATGAATGGGATCCAAACGAGTTATGGGGTGTTAAAATAGGTATTATAGGACATATTTTTTTAATTTTTTCTTTATTTTTATGTCCCAACTTTATGAACAATTGTTAAGACCAAAAATAGGCCTAAAGCCCTACTAAACCCTTGCTAAGGACCAGTCTTAGAAAATTGAGTTGTAAAGCTAATATAAGGATATTTTTAGACAATAATAGATATTTTAACTTGTATATTACCTCCCCAAGATGATCCAAACCTTTTTTATTATATGGACTTGTATGGATGGAAGCAAAAATAGGCTTTTTCTCACTTTTTTATTTGTTTTGAAGGATAAAAGATGAATTAGGAGATGAAAAAAAGTTTTTTTGTAATATTTAAAATTAATATAACTCAAAAAATTAATTTAATTTCATTAATAATCCTATAAGTTCCAAAACCAAACCATTACTTTCAGCCAGTCAAATCTAGCATATTGGGCAAGCTATAGAGAAGGGAGGAAATCTTCAAGTAAAGTAATTTTAAGGTACCCATGATTATTCCAAGGTAATTTTTGGTATTTAAAAGTGTCATAAAATTCATCCAAAATATTTTCATGGACAAATTATTCCAATTTTGAGGCCAAGTGTGCAGGGTGCATGGAAGGGTAGTTTTTAGGATAGCAAATGATGATGACTCCTTTTCAATTGATTATAAATGACAAATAATGCAAAAATTTCATGTATAGGAATTAATTATTTCCCTAAATTTCATTATAATCATTATAACTTCTCAAAAATAGTTACAATATGTTCAAATAGGCCTAATCATGAAGGCAGTTTTTCTATGCACAAAAAGGAGTTTTGTGCCACTTTACATAAGTTTGGTGACTTTTATGGACACTTGGATTTATATACCTTGAATTTTTAATCCAATTTAATTCTCAAATTCAAAATTAACTCATTTTATCAGCTTGACAAGTGTCCTTGTGACCCTTGAACTTATCTTTTGCTCTCTCTCTCTCTCAAACTCTATAAGAGTTGGCCATTTTGGCATTGTATTTTTTTCTCCACCTGAGTATGTCAAATTCATGATAAATTCTACACATTTTTATCAATAAAATTAATATTTTTTTACCTATTCAATGACTTTACTTAGTGTGTTTAATTTAATGTGTGATCTTGCATAAGCAAAGACTAAGTATTCCTTAACATATTGCTCATTTTCTTCACCTATTTGCATCTTCTTCTTGCAGGGCATGTGTTGTGTTTCAAGCGATGTCAAAGTTTAAGTTAGTTATTATTTTAATTATTTCTCTAATATTCCTCTTATGTATTCCTCCTAACTTTGTGCATTCATCTATAACCACACAATGTAACATTAATGCAAGAAGACATTGATTGGAGAGTGTATGTTTTAGTTATCCTTTGATTTCAAGTGTGAGATACATATGGTTGGATGTCATAAAAATATATGGTGTATCACCTCCATTATATTAGTTTAATTTTATTTATCCCTCACTCTTTTCACCCCCTAAAGTTAGTAGTAGTAGTAGTAGTAGTAGTAGTAGTAGTAGTAGTAGTAGTAGTAGTAGTAGTAGTAGTAGTAGAGTGGTAAATCAAGGAATCTATCCCTATCTAGAGACTCACTTCATTATTTAGGTTATCCAAAAGATTAGAAGTGATTCCATTGTGCCACTTAGATGAGCATATCCTTGTCATATCCTCAAAGGTGGCATATCTAAGTGACAACACAAACTTTTTTAAAATTAGTTGAGGATTGTTACAATATTTGGTTAAAAATAGACCTAACTACTAGATTCCCTATTCCATCCCATGCATGTGTTAACTCTAGTTCATTAAAAATGTGCACTACATTATTATCTTGCTTTGTTATCTACATGATTAAAGCATTAGAGGATGTAATGCATTCCTAGGATTTTTGGGTCCTGATGACCTCTAGATTTAATTAATTTTGTACCTCTAGGGGAGACATCAAATTGAGATGGATGAAATCCTTATTTGGGGTATACAAAACCAAAAAAAATAGTTTGGTCTCATCTTCCTTGAGATCCTTAGACAATTTAGCTATTGAAGTTGCATGGGGCACCATTTGTGCCTTCAAAGAATCAATAGTATCTAGTATCTCATATAACTTTAATGTTGCATTCATATAACCTTAATGCTACATTTTGAACATCTTGTTATATTTTAAAAGGAACATGGATTACCTATTTTTGTTCCCTAAGGGTCTCCAGTTCCTGCTCCAACTCTTTTCTTTCCTATTTGGTGCCCTCATGAATGGTTATCAATTCTTTAGTGTGGGTCTCCATATACAACTTAAATTCCTCATTAAAATGGGACTGAACCTTATTTATATCTTTCCTCTTTGAAAGAGAGTAGATCTATTCTCTTTATTATAAAATTAATCTCTACCCAATAGTATTCTCTATATTCCTCTTCCTCACCATTTACACATAGCCAGTTGACTTATCAAAGAGTGATATCACAGTGGGTAGCTCAGTTATCTTCAAGTTTGGCCTCTTGGAATTTTATGCTCTTAATTCCTTAACCTAGTCTAGGAGGATCAACTTTGATGGGTCTAGTGGCCATGCTTCTATTTGGGCATCCTTTGTAGGCTCAGTCTCAAGGGCTAGCTTAGGCATGGTTGGCCATATTATTTTAGACCAATCTACATTTTTTAGATGTGGCATCGGATGGGAAATGTAAAATTATTTATTCTTTAGATCACTCTTGGTATCCACCACTACTATAGTCTATAATATTCTTGATAATGGCATAGGTGAGCTCAATTGGGTAGAAGGTGTTAACAACTAAGTGCTAGGTTGGCTAGTAATAGGAGGAAAAGAAGAGACAGTTGGTAATGAAACAATAAGAGAATAAACAAATGGAGCAATGAGAGGAAAATTATTACCTAATTGCTCACCCCTAAGGGGTGCCTTTCCTTTTAACCCTTACAAGATTAAAACCTTAACTTGATGTATTTATTCTTCATCTACTCTATCCATTGGATGGCCTTCAATTGAAGGTTTTACCTCCTCACTTGGTCCCTTTGTGGAAAACACTTGAGGTTTTCCTAACTTGGACTTTATTTTATAATAAATTATTATCTTATTTTCTTGAGGAGCAACCATTTTTTGGGTAGGAAGAGGGAGATTCATGTTAGATGTTATGGTTACTAGAGATACCATAATAGGTGTAAGGTATTTATCATCAGGAGACTCTAGACAAATGATCTCCTCTTCTATCCCAATAGTGTTGTCCTTTACCTAAATTAAGTATTCTACTTATTCTTATTTTATTCTCCTCAATTCAACCTAAACTTGAGGAGTTTACTCTTCCATTTGTATTGCATTAACTAATGCCTCCCCTTCACCTTGTTCTTAGTCTATAGTTATCATCATATTGGGTGGATTTTGGGGATCTTGGATCTAGTCTTATGGTTGTTGAAAAGGTCTATTATTCTCAAAATCTAAATATGTCCATCACCCTAGTGGTGGGATTATGAATTTTTCTTATCCAAGTGTAAGGGAAGGATCTGCTTGGATTACCTTAAGTAATTCCTCACTCACACTAGAAATCCTATCCCTTTCCTTGACCTCTACATCATCCTCAACATTGATAAATAAGAAGTCATGGACAAATGGCTCATCCATGTAATAAATTCCTAGATTGTGAAAATGTTGTTGGAATTTCCCATGGGGGTCCCAATCCCTGTGTGGTAAGGTAGATAAGGCATAGGCCTTTATATCACCACCAGCCTCTCTAAAGTGTCTATGATAGGTGTAACACATCCTCATAATTTTGAGATGGGAGATATAAAAGGTGCTCTTATTTCTCTTAGTGAGCTCTTCATCAATCCTATGTGACAACTGATAAGCAATTTCTTGTTCATCTAATTTTTTTGGGATATACTTAAGGAGGTGAAGAGGATCAACATTGTGTCCAATAACCATTATAATAATGTAATTAGGATATAACTATGAATCACCTAAAGACATGAGTGTATTAGCTATATTCTTGGATATTATGTCTAGAGTTTCACCATGAATCATGATCCAAACTTGAGGATAAAAATATTTTATAATTATCGATATGTTATTGTATAAGCATAGATATGGACAAATGAGTATATACCACAAATTATGTTCTTTATTTATTCAATATTTGGATCTCATAGAGCCTCATTGTGTCTATAGAGAATGTCGATGACTGCATCTAGAAGGTAGGACATCATGTAAAATTTTCCACCTTGGGGCCTCCTATCCTTATGCAATATCAATTCATGCAAATGGGTGTATATAATTTCTCCCAATACAAAGATGCATTCTGAGGTGATCAATAGGTCGAGTAATGGTACCAGTTCAAAATGGAGGAAGTGGATGCTCGGGTGGCCATATAGATGGTTCAATAGTGTTATACCAACGTGGATTCCCATCTAGAATTTGGTAATGGGTACATGATTATTAGTGACCTCTTTAAGTGAAAATGTCTCTCTGAGGAGAATCTATTTGCTCACTATTTGTTTTATGTTGTTACTCTTCTTCCAAATGGATATGCAATGTAAATATAAGGTAACATCTAGAATGGGTAGGTATAAATACATTTGGAATGCTTACCTCGATATATAAGTGATGATACTGATGTTGTTGATGTAGTGGAGGAACACACCATCTACAATCCTCCCTTCGAAGAATAAATCTTGTAATAGGTCAATGCACGGCATGACCTCTAGTTTAGGAGCTGCATAATGAAGTGTTTGGTGTTTGAAAGGCATTAGGTTAGTTACAACTTATCACTCTTCCTAAGAGATGTCTTATTCATAGGTGAATGAGTTGATGCTCTTTATGACCTCCCATAAAGCCAAGTAATTAGCATAGATACCATCAAACAATAAGGCATAAAAAATTATAACCATGTATTTTGTTGAGTCCTTGATGGAGAATCTAGATGGTTCTTTGGCTCCTCTATATGTTCTTTATGAATACACCATTATTAATTCTTAGTGTCAGTATAATTCAAGATTATAAAAATAGTGGTTTGTCACTCTTGTTACATAAATTATAGTTTATTTGAATGTAGTTAGGTCTTTGAGTTCATAGAAGGCAATTTACAATAGAGCTCAATGTTAATCAATGGATGTGGATTTGGTTAGTGGCTTGATGTTATAGCCTTTTAGCATTCATGTTCAGTTCATGTAACACTAATCACTAATGTCTAAAATATTTTCACCTTCATTTAATTTAAACTTTACCACTTTAGCATAGTGGGCATGCCACGTAGGATGCTTACTCTATCAAGGGGTGCCATGGTCCTATATGTGGTTCAATTAGGATTCAATGCTTGGATTTAGGATAAATCATTAAATTTGTTGAGCCAAGAGTTCTAAATAAAAGATTTTGAAGACCTAAATTTTATTTGGGGAGGTTCATGAAACTTTTTTTGAAGACCGAATTATCATTCGAGAGTATTTATTGAAGAAATTTTCCAAAGGTGTGAGTTACGACCAAAATTCTCCCAATGAAAGTTGTTGAAGAGAAATTTCCCAAATACCAAAATTTTCTCTAAGACCTAAATGTTCCCAAAATAAATATGTTGAAGAGAAATTCATCAAATGAAAGTATTTGAAGAATATTTTACTAACACAAAGTTGCCAACCAAAAATTTCTTGAATTAAAGCTCGCAACATAAATTTATTGACCGAAGAGTTCCCAAAGACCAAAATGTCCATAATGTTGAATAAGTGAGCCTGAATAATAAATCTAAATAAGTAAATTCGAATACCTATCATACATAGTAAGATTCCATAACTCTTATAAGTCATTCTAATGAAAATGGGTTCCAAGATTAAAATAAATGCAACAAAGGTCCTTTAATACCAAAATTTCCATAGATTATGAGATATCCCAGACATGTATGTATATCCATATAATGAACAAGCGTTCTAAAAATAAAAGGGTTCCCCACTTGTCCATCAAAAATGAAATGTGGAGTTTTTTTAATACAACAATAATCCTTAAGAATAAATTCCTCATCATTTTGCAAAATTAGACTTACAATCACATTTTTAGTGACATTAGCTAATGAAATAGGTTCTGAAAAAAAAATAGATGAAGTAGGAGAAACATTGTGTGTTATAGTATCAAAATAATAGGATGAAAAAAAATTATATAAATTATTGGAATGAGCATGTTCACACTCACTCACGGAGTTAAGATTGATTTAGAGTTTATTATAGTTATTGGATTGTTGTGTGCATGGAAACTACTTGGTGTGTCCCTATTTATACAATCCAAGCTATTTTGTGTAGATCATAACAACCAAGTGATTGTTGTGAAACTAGCTCATATATCTATTTATTAGACACTCCTTGTGTTATCTATTTGTTGTTGAAGAGAGAAGTTATGTAGATTGTATGTTTACTTCGAGGCAAAAATGAAGTGACTATTGTGTATTGTTGTATTTATGTGCAATGATGGATTAATTGTGTGGTAATTATTTGTAGGAGAGATGTTAGAGTTTGAAGAATTTATCATAACTCTGATATGGTATTAGAGCATTGAAGATTTGTATTTTTTTAGGTATTATATTTTTTTAAAGGTTTTGGTTGAAGATATAGTGTATTTTGGGTGTGAAGCCACTATTCACAAGTCACTATTCATGGGCACTATTCATAGTCATTATTCATGGTGACATGACATGCAAGTGATGTGGCATGGGCCCATGGAGGGTCTCAGGATGTGATTAGGATGATGTGATAGGTGTAGGGCATAGTACTCCACTATAGGACATGTGTTTTATCCTTAATGAGTCACATGTGGGTTGTCACATGGTTCAAAATACAAAGGGTCATGCATGGATTGAATTTTTAATGGGACCCATGATTCACATGTGTAGATAAAGTCAAAAAGTGATTGCAACACCACATGGAATAAGAAGACAATCTGAAAACTTTTGAAAATTTTACTCACATGTGTGAGTGGAATGTGATTATTAAAGCCACATGGGGTGACACATGGACTTGTCTAAAGTAGTAATTTACTTTGTTAACCCTTGAATATTAAGACAAGAAGAACACTATTGAGTGTTTGGACTCACTTGTGAAAGTGGGAAGCAAGTTTTAGAGCCACATGGAGGTGAAACATGGTGTTGTCTCAATTGAAGATGCTTTGAAGAATTTTTCACATGGTGACAAACATTATGGAGATCACATGACACCCCACTCATGTGTGGGTCAAATTTATAAGGGTCCACTATGTATTTCTCCCTCTCTCTCTCTCTCATGTAAAATATTATAAAGCATTACTTTCTCTTTATATTTTTTGAGAAGTCCATTTGGGGATATCCACTCTTGGATCATTATTTTAGGTTGGAACTTGGAAGGCATTCAAGATTATCTCACCTAAATGCTTGGGTCATAAGAATCATTCATGCTTAGGTCGTTAGTGTATATAAATAATATTTTAAAACTTTATCAATTACTAAAACTCTTTATCTTGAAGGAACCCATTAAGTCTCAATATCTCTAAGTGCACGCCCTAAGGGGTGCTCCGAGAAAGGGGTGGGTAGACCATTGGTGCTTCACAGGATTATTGTCCCTTTTTACCACTTTTTATCTACACATTTATCTTCTAAAAACCATTCCTCTAAGCTTTACCTCATATTTTCCACCCTCCTCTACTCTTTTAACACCTTCATTATCCCTTTCCCTATCCTAAACCCATTTTTTATAGTTTACATGACATAGTCAGCCACATCAACCTTGTATCATTATTGACAAATTTTATTAAGGACTAGGTCAGCCCATAGCTGACCTAATCCATGACCTAGTTTATTTTTGTCAATTATGATACTAGGTCAACCATGTTGACCTTGTTAGCCTAAAATTTCATAATAATTTAGGGTTAGATCTACCTATATAAACACATTCATTTAGATATTTCTAAGAGAAGATAAGAATAAGTAAGATATGTTGTGCATCTGCTTATCCGCCATTCTACTTGAGGAGCAAGCTTAGGTTTTCATACTTTATTTGGAAATATAGATCTTATCTTATAGATAAGTCTTTTAGATACATTGATATGTTGTTTAGCCTAGATCTGATTTATCCTTGTCATCCTTACATACCACGAAACCTCTTGTGAATCACCTTGGCCAAGGGAGAGATTGAGGCTCGGTAGGTTAATCTTTGAAAGTAAGTATTCCTAAATTTCTTTCTCCTTTATAAGAGTAGATAGATATGAATGTTCACTTCTCTTCCATGCATTAATATTTCATATACATTGACATGAATATATATCTTATATGCATGTTTAATTTTCATGTTTATTACCCCCACTTTGTGCCACAAGATTTAGTGAGTACTAGATTAGATTTTGATTTACTTGTTATTAGTTTAATGAATATGAAAACATAGGACCTAGTTAGGGTTACTACATAGTTTTGATAAATGGGAGGCTTTGGAACCCTCCCTAATGATATTATTTGTGGTAAGAGATCCCTTGTATAGGTCTAGTGGATCCATATTGGTCATAACCCTAAATATCTAATGTATCCCGAAAGTGTAAGTAGGATTTATCTTCTCTGAGCTAGGATTGATTTATAGGTTTGTTACATTTCCCATTGCATGCATTTTAGTGAACCTAATGTGAATCTAACCCTTTACAATTTTTATTTCATGATTTCATTTTTATCATCTTATTATTTTTCTCTATTTATATGATATTGTATCAAACCAGTCGATATAGTTATAACTTTTTGTGTATATGTTTAACAAAAAATCACATCAAAATGACTATGTTATTTGTATGTAAGTCTTCATCAAATATAGGTTACTGGTTCAAATATTTCAACACATTAATCTTATTCAATCCTAGATAATAATACAAGGTTAAATAGGTCAACTCTATCATCTTATTCACTCTACCAACATCTAGATCAATAAACTAGGTCAAATATGTTGACTTAGTCTCTTAATCAGCATTTAGATCAAAAAACTAGGTCAAATAGGTTGACTTAATCTTTCAATAAGCATCCAGATCAACAAACTAGGTTGAACATGTCAACCTAGTGATCTTATATTTCTTCAACATATAGTGTTTTGCAAAACTAGGTCAAACTAGTCAACTTAGTTTTTAGAATTTGAAAGTAGCATTCAAGGCACTTCAGCATAAAATTTTCAATCCTAATCATCTTCTAACCCACCAATGTTCCTCCTGTTCTATCTCTATCATTTTATTACTTCATTTTGGTTCTATTTTGTATAAATTAATAGTCTTTAAAATTGTAACCCTGCAGTAAACTAACTCAACCTGGTCGACTTAGTTATATACCCTATCCTCTATCTAAAAGACTAAGTTGACCTATTTGACTATGTTCTTAAAGACTTTTACTTCTATAGAATAATAATGACCTAGTCGACTCTTTTCTATATTATTTTCATACAGTGTCATCTGAACCAAATCTATAACATTCTAAATTTTGGATTAACAACTATTTGCTATTAATTAATTCACACTTTTATTTTTACTTGTTTACATGCTTTGAGTAGCTCACATAGTCTAATTAGGTGGTTTTTCAAATTACTATTTAGTTACACTATTTTTATTTTTTTGCATATACTACTAAATCATATAATATTCAAAATGCATTTAATACTTATTTTCCCAAGGCCTACCTACTTGGATTTCATCACCAAAGAGAAATATGAATTGGCTTTAGGCTAAGTATAAATATGTGGTTAATGGTATATATTAGTAAATCACCTGACACCCTTATCACTGCAAGATTGTGAAGTGAGGGGGTAGGCCATAATACCAAGCCATTACCATTACCAACATAAATTCCTTTCATCCTAAACACCTTGAAACCATCTATATATTGCTTTTTAGTTCTTTATTTTCATCCAACTTCCATATCATAATTAAAATAACACTTTTTAATAATCTAATAACACTTAGGATGACCACTTAGCACTTACTTTTCAATTGATTGTTTATTATATGATCATTGTATGTTATATTTTAAAAACTTGCATTGGACAGTTTTGGTTCAAGGTTTTGTGTTGTGTGCCCTAATTGGATCACTCACATTGATCCAATTATTTATGTTTTCTTCCATTTCTTGATTCAATTATATTTCAAAAATTCCCCCTATTTTATCACACTATTGTTCTGGCCAATACTGTCTCTTATAGACTATGTTTTCCCATATCTATAGTATAGTCAACTTATACAACTTGGTATCCCTTTATATCAATCAATTTATAGCATTAAGCTGACCTGGTTAACCCTATATCCTTATCAAGCTCATTTTTCTACCCTATCTATAGTATAGAGTTGAACTGTATTATTTTGTATCCCTTTCTACCAATCAGGTTATAGTACTAAGTTGGCCTAGTCGACCCTGAATCCTTATCAGGCTCAGTTTCACACCTTATTTTTAGTATAGAGTTGACCTATACAACTATGTACCCTTATCTACCTCTTATATTATAGAACATAGTCAACTTGATCAACTCTGTATCCTTCTTGCCTCTTTGCCTTTGCATTAGATTATTCTCCCTTAATCTTTCTCCCTTATCATGAACTTCCTTGAAAAAATATGATGAGTTTTACCAACCCCAATAGGTTCTCCCATAAGCATATTATGTATCCTACCCTAGACAAAAGTAATGTGCATGTATCCACTTGAACTACAAACTATGGGACCCCTCCTCATTCTTATTCAGTTTTCAACCCTCTCTTCTCCCTAGAATATCAACCTAAATTAAAGTATACCCTATAAATTTTCTTCTTCATCAATGAGTTTTCTCAACATCAAGGAAAATATCCTTCTACTATTTACCATATTATGATATGTGGTCAAGCCAAGGATCCCCATTCACCTTCTCCCACATTCTCACATGGATTTAGGGACACTAGCTTATTTGCTTCTCAACCTCTTCCTTCTATCTTCACCCCTTCTCATACCATGACATCTTCCTCTTTTATTTCCTCCGCCTCTATACCTAGTATCTCTAATAGCATGGAAGGTTCTACATCTAGTGGGCCTCTTCTAAGACCCACTCTTCTCAATTCTTCCACTAGTACATCATTTTCTACCTATGGTAATCATGCCTCTAGTGTTGCCTCTTCTCATCCCTCTACTAGTACACCTTTTGCCACACAATCAAATCATTCAAATAGTGCCTCACTTACTAACAATTATTCTCAATCTATGACTAACAATCATAGTGGTACCCTAGCCTATGCTACCAATTCCAATGCTTCACGCAATGCCAATAACACCACTCAAACTCATCAACTTCTATTATAAACTCTTAATCAAATGAATGATTTCCAAGATAATAATGCTAGCCAAATTATGTAAATTTAAAATCATCTTATCCATCTTTAAAATAACCCTCAATAGGTTCCATGGGGAATGCCTAACTAAAATGTTCCCCCACCTCCTCTTTGGGATTCTTTTGTAATCTTATCCCTCAACCTCATCTTATTAAAAAAAATAAAGCACCTTAAAAATTATCCTCTTACACCTCAAATTGCTAACATCAATATAGGAGGTATCATACTTACCATTACTTACAATGGGTTAACTAATCCTACTCTCCACTTAAAATCATTTGGAAAACTATACAAATATTGGGTTAAGTTAAATACTTTTGCCATTACCAAGATATTATCAAAGCTATCACAAACAATACTTTATATTGGTATAACCAACTCAAATCTCATTCCATCACTAGCTTGGAATATTTATTCAATGCTCTAGTCCAATAATTTCAAACTAGTGATCTCCCTAAAAATATTTTGGCCCATTTTATTAATTGTAAGCAACTTGAGACAAAAACTATAGAAGATTTCATCAAATAATGAACAACCTTATCTAACAAATGTGAACACAATATGGTATATGATAACCTATTTCATATATTTACCAATGCTCTTTATCCCAAGTTGTAATATCAGGTTTGTACTCTCTCTCCATGAAATTTAGAAGAGGCCATTGACCAAGAAAAGAACCAAGATTTCCTCATGAATCAATTCAAACCATCCCAACCTTATATGGTTACTCACATGTTAATAAAAAATAAGAATCATCATGTTATAAATGATAGTGTCACTGACTCTTATGATACCATTCATACTATTCATGCTATTATTTCCAACTAGGTTCCAGATCAAGCTTCCCCTCCCAACCACATCACTAACCCTCATTTATGTTCAACAAATAACATCAATATTCATAAACCTTTATCCTTATCAAAATTTAAAAGGTGTCTACCAATGCCTCTTTCATGAGAACTTGATCCCACTCATCCCATGAAATCTTGGTACGATCCTAATAAAATTTATTAGTTTCATTCTAGTTGGGGTCATTCTCTTGAGATTTGTATGCAACTTCATAATTTGGCCATGGATTTCCTTCTCACTCCCAATTTTGACCATGATTCTATCATTCATAAATGTCAACAAGCCTATGACATTGCCATTAAATCTCATGAAGCACAAACTAAATGTCAAGCTTTGAACCAGGCTAATGCTCATTTGGCCATCTATAAAGATCTTCTTCTAAATCACCAAGATGACAAAGATAAGCATACCCTTTCTACAAATAATGTTGATAGTCTTATTAACCCAACTCATAAAGAGAATGTGGTCAATATTAATAATATGAGTAGGGTGGATGCCTTCACTGATCCTCATCCCATCCACACTCCTCAATTGTCTTGCACTTTTCATGTTATCTAAGATTCTTCCCCAATTGACTTAACAAAGTTAGGGAAAAAGGACCTTATATCTTTTTATGAACCAATTCTAACACCTCCCTTGGATAACACTTTGTGTACCATTTCTACCACTCCTCTAACCTCTTTACCCATCTCCATTAATAATCAAACTTCTATTAACACTTATTCCAATCTATCTCAAACCAACCCTGCATCATCTACCCCATCTTCACCAAACAATCAAAAAACTTGTCCTCCAATTAAACCTCTTCATCTTATCAACATAAATTCACATGCACTTTGGCTCCTCCATCTAAGGACCTCCTTCAACACTATGCACCTCTTTCTAATAATCCCCTTATGGGTTATGATGAGTGAGATCATATCATAAAGCTTACTAATCTCCCATTTCAAATCCCATTTTTTTAACTCATACAGACCTCTCTACATCATTGCAATTGTCTTCTGCAACTTTTGTTTGAAATGAACATCCTTATCCTATCCTAGTAAGATGTGAATCCATCTTATTTGGATCAGAAGATATTATTTTAAAATAGTGTGAAGAGATGTCCATACATGTTGATGAAACAATAGACACTTCTCTTTCCCTCAAATTCCACATTGATTCTATGATCCCTGATGAAATTATGCTTCATGTAGATAATCCTCCCCTTTTTATCAGTGTCTAAATTGGTGATATCCAAGTCAATCATGCCTTGATTAATTAGGGTTCATATACTTGTGTTACCTCTATTTATTTTATTAAAACCCTTATTTATTCTAAATGTAATATTATGTCCACACACAACACATGTCAAGGCTCTAACCTAAGGCAAATGCCTCCCTTAGGTTATGTGTGGCTTCCTATCACCATCCCACTTATCACTATTTGAGTGAAGGTGATGATCTTCAACTTTCCTCTATCCTATAACATTTTGATTGGTAGGCCATGGACTCATCACATGAGAATATTTGCCTCTTCCATTACCAATGTGTCAAATTTATTCACAATGGATAAATCTATAGGATTTAAGGTGGAACTAACCCTTATAATTTTGAACAATTCTAAGACCATGGTGTATTCAAGATTCCCACTCTTGAACCCTTACCAAGCATTCCCTTTCATGAATCTCAATGGTTTAACTTTCCTATCGATTCCACCTAAGGTTACAATGGTCATCCCAAACTCATCGAGAATATCCCACCTAACCTCCTTGATCAAATGAAAATGAGCCTAACAATATCAATCTCAAGATTAAAACCTCAGACTTCTTACCTCATCTCATTTCCCAGATTCTACCTTCTCTAAAACCACATTCCCATAAAACACCTATTGATGATATACTCATTATCTTAACTAAGACTCATCACTCCATTCATCACACCACATAGAATGATAAGGTCATCCCTACCTTATACCAAATATATTCATACACCTAACTTTGATAATGGCTATACCTTCGATGATCCATTCTTAGGTGGTCTTGTTCAGGGCTAAAATGCTAAAATTATTCATTATCATTCCTCTTTGCTTTAGTCTTTCAGTATTTCTTCTAGTATTCCATTTATAAATCCTAATTTTAGAATTTTTCCTCTTATTCACAAGGTAGAGTTGGTGCACACACCTTTAATTTCTAAAGATCCTCATAGGAGTATGCTTATGGATCATGCTATGACTAGTCGCTACCACTTTTCTAGATACCAGGACCCTCTAACTAACTTATCCTTGAGCTATTTGTGACCATCCTTCAAAATTTTATGTATCCCACCCCTCCCTTAGTTGAGCCTAATTATAATCCTAGTCCCACTCCCTCTTCAGATGAGACTCTTCCTATTTGATATCATATTACTCCTTCCATAGAGCCTCACTCAATCTCTCCACTAGCCCCACCTCTCGATGATGGTTTTCTCCCTTTACCCTAGCTTGCTCCTTTGCCCACCAAATGGGTCGATCAGTCATATTTTGATATTCATAAATTTGTCAGTCACTAGACTAGAGACTATTCATTACACCAACCTTCTTTGACTTCCATTTCCACTTTTTCAATTAGTACACCTACAAAGTCTACTAACAAGTGTATATATTACTTTCATGGCATATATTCATCCACACATTGTTGTAAGTTGTGGAAATATATAGATACATTTAATCCCACCACTCCTTATACCACATAAAATGCTATACCCCAAAAATTATTACCTAAATATCTTCCTAAATATGGAAAGGAATATTATCTCAAGCACCAATGTGGTACTCATCAAACTGATCATTTTTGCTTCCTTCAACAACATCTCAAAGATCGCCTATGACCATTCCTACACCTACTACCCTTCCTACCATAGGTCACCCTCATAAGAAGGTTCCCCCTTCTACCCCCATGTCCCCTCCACCTATGGTCCCTTCTCCACCTATATTTTCCCCACTCGTGATTCCCTCACTTGTGGATCCTCCTTCACTTTTGACACTTTTTCCACTAATCACTCCACCTATAGCCCATTCTCCATGAGTAACCCATACATCTCCCACAAAATCCATTCTCATTCCTTATCATGAGTATGCCTTACATGATATCCCTCATCATCATGATCCATTAGGATTTCCTACATTTTTCATTGAAGATATTTGATGTGAAGTATTTTCTCAACTTTCCTTAAAGATTGACAAGACTTTGGTTATAGTCTAAGTTCAGCTTCATAGAGACTTATCAGATGTTTTAGATAATGTTTGTGGATAAATATATTAGTATTTATGAACACATTCATGGTGTTATTTCATTTATTTCTTCATTTTGTATTGTACATGTGCTCCAAATTTATATTTATCTTTCTTATATCATTTGACATTGTGTCAATTTTTTGTTTATCTTAAATAATGACTTATGTTTCATACTATGTGTTGCTTATGATGTCATTATCCTCCTTATTTTCTCTTATGGATTCTTTTTTTCTCATGGTTACATAGTTATTCTTATTCATGATTTCCTTTTTCTATGCTTATCTTATTCTCTTTTCATGATTGTTTATTATCTTATCTCTAAAAACATAGATAATTGTTATTATGACTTGGTTATACAAACCTTACTCCCTTTAGTCATTCCTTATTTACCATGTAATTAGTTAGCAAACAATTCATCTTATTATAATCTCTTTTTACCGATCCACCTTGGATCTCTCCTTATTTCCCTTATTCCCTTTCACCAAACTAAGCATACACATGGTTGAGACTTGAGATAATATGTTGGTTCAAAATTAATCCTAAGTGTTATAGTCAATCATGTCTTTGGATACTTAGCTTCCTTTAGCAAAATCCTAAAGCCCATTTGTGTTTATTACTTTATCTCTCATGATTGGTCATTCCAAGTTTGTATGGAGGAGGAATATTAAAATTTATACAAATTCAAAATCCAAATCATTTAGCAAAGGGCAATGATCTAAAAGGCAACATTTAAATTTTTCAAAAGTCAAATCACATTAAAAGATGTGATTATAAGTACATGTCCTTTTTATAATCAAATATCAATCTCCAAAGTTGGCCTCATGATAGATTCAAGGTCCATTGGGGTGTAGTAGGCTAGTAGATTGGAAAAGGAGAATAAAAAATCTTTTAATGCTACCTACTTTCTCATGTAAGTACCTAATCTTTGCAGTAGACCAATGGCTCTGTAAGGGGTCATGAGGAATGAGGAACACATCATGGGATGGTAGGTCCATTTTAATTTTCTTATTAAAAATAACCAATGTGATTTGATCTTATTACCACATTTATTTGCCTATATAAATTTTTGCCTATAGTGAACAGGTATCCTTTGTATATTAATAATCACTAGTCACTTAGTGTCTTTATATGTGATTTAGTGTGCTTACTATTTCCTAGGGTCTTATCATAAGATGAATATGTTATGTTTTTTACACTCCCTTTTTCACTCAATACAACCCTAATATTTTCCCTTGTGAAATATTATTTTGTTCACTGATCATTCCCCCTAGGGATTCCATTTGTGAGTTGCAGTGTAAGACCTTAAAAAGGACTAAGCCTTCCTCAAAAATTACCAAATTTTCACATTACCATTCCAAACATCCCCTTATTCCATATTTTACCCTTTTAACATTATTTCTACCTCATTGGTGTTCCATTTATGAGTTGTAGTGTAAGACTATGGATAGGACCTAGCGTTCCTCATAAAATTTTCCAATACTCAAGTCACAACGAAATTACATGTGTCAAATTTGAGATAAGATGTGATTTATTATGAGTTACACATCATTAACATGCTTCCCATATTGATTTATTATGTTTTATGCTTACTTCATTAATCTTTCACTTTTATCTTCTTATTTTTTGATTGCATATAATAATCCAACCAATTTTCCTAAGTTTTTCATAATTTCTAACTTAAATTAGTGTGCTTAATTTAAGACCATTTTGACAATTGTGTTTCTCTTTTATACTCCCCAACATTATTTATTATGACTGATTGACTTAATTTATTTATTTTTCTACCATTGGTCTTTCATGTACTTTCTATTTTATTATGTTACTTTCATACTTCCCAACATGATCTAGTGTGATCTTACAAATTTGGTGCCTATCTTTTTCATGGTTCAAAAACATTTTGTCATCTTTTTTTACCACTTTTTGGTTTATTATACCTAGTCATATTTTTTATTACACATTTCCCATCATGATATCATGTGTAGTGTATTCTTTTTCATTAATTATACTCCTCTAAGTCCTTTTTGCCTATTTATTTTTAACCATGAATGTGTACTACATAATGCTAGATAAGAAAACACCCCACATATATTTCCCATAACATGTACAATCAAAGTAACATACATGTGATAGAAATAAATATATCCATGCATCAATAACGACAACCAAAATATAACCCATGACATCAAAATCCAATTGTCAAAATAATATATCTCTACATATCATGTGTTTTTACACAAAATTCAAAAATACATCACTCCAGCTCTATGGCCTAGCCACATTGCCCATAGATGCCTTAGACTATCCCCTCTACATAGTACATTATAATTAGGTTGTATAATATCTCAACCTTACTACCTGTACCTATAGTTTGGCCACCTGGGCCTATCTCTATTCTAGTTATATCATGGTAACCATGTGTGTGACTCTCTCCTAAATAAAGGCCTATCAAGCATGTGCCTCTCTACAACTCCCACCCTTGTTGGTGGATAAAATCCATCCTTGCATGTATATATCTACCATGTGGCCTCCCCACCATTCTAAACCATCTCTCTTAAGCTAGGGTAGATGGTACCATAGGATCATCCAGTGTGGTGGGGTTTTATGGCACCAACACCCCATCTAAAATATCATGGTGCACTATCATGACTAGGGATCCCCACCTGGTATTCTCTATTGAAAGGTCTACAAAACTAATTACTAGATAGATATCATATCACATATACATCTCAAAATCTATCTATCTACCTACCATCATATACAACTAGTCTTCTATCTAAAAGACTAAAAATTACAATATTTACCTATCCTAGTGTCACCAACCACCATATCCCCATCTGCTCATTTATTTATCATGATCTCTCCTCCACTCATACCCTGAGTTCCTCATATGTGGGTCATCTACCTATCAAATCAAATCCTAGATTCACTACCCATGTACATCATGAGCCTCTCCTTAGTGGTGCTTCTATCAACTAAATCTACCTTAAGTTGACTATTAGGTCATTTTGTATGACCACTCTCATTTGTGTTTGATCCTATTAATGGCATCTCCATCGATGGTGTGCTCAAGGTGGTCATTAATCTACCTTCTATGGTGATTTTTTTACCCTTGCATCCACATCCATGTCTTATCTTCTTAGCTGCTAACTATCATGCTTGACTAATCCATGTTCTCACATACTGTGGCCTAATATCTAGTCTCTTAACTAGTGATCCTCCTCCTCTTCTCCCCCTTATCTCTCTCATATATCATGCCCAAAACTTAGGCACTACTATAAGAGCCACTGGTGTAAGATTCCAAACCATCCTGGCAAGTATAACATTAGATGTGGTTCTACCCATTAGATATAGTGACCCATGATACATACACGAGCTAACCTTGACATAATGGTTGCCCAATTAGACCAAATAGTAAAAATCTATGCATAGGGCTTCCACATGATCTCTCCTCATGTGAATATCTATAGTGTTAACATGTGAGGTATAGAATACACTACCCAGTATTCTCTCCATATAAAAACTTAAGGTAACCTATCATCAACCACATAGGGCAACCCAACTAACCAATACATTATTAACCTATCATATATCCATGCACTCAACAACACAATTAGTCTTATGTTATTCCACCATCTTTACAACATATTATACATATCATGCATGAGTTAGACCCAATTAATAGACCCAAAATCATAGAGCACCCCATAATCCAAAAGGATATCATGTATAATGGTACTTTATCACCCAAATTGTGACACTTCACTCATGCTATCACAAGTCTAATCATATCCTTCTATATATCTATAATCTATATAATATATACATCAAATAATCTCACCCTTAACCTTGGGTAGATCCTATCTAATCCCATCACCCACCTAACTAGCACTCGTCTCTCCTCCAAATCATTTAATGTCCCTATGATCATTGGTGTCCCTCTTATAGGAAATCCAAATAATGCATGGATGTCCTCTAGTGTGATAGATACCTTTATGGTATCCCCATCCACCACCTATTGAAAAGTGTTGATAAACCATTCCCATGCTCCAAGGAACATGATAATGAGATCAACACTTAGTGGGATGCATCTCATCTTCATGATACCTCCAAGGCCCAATGTAATTACTCTTACTCTATCCACATCTATCATCCACTCTAATAAATTAGATAATCATGAGGCATTGATTATTCACTAAAATATCTATCACCTCTAAAAAATATCATACAAAAAAGGATGTATTAGACCTCCATGTCATTCATCATCAAAATACATTCTTACAAATTTCACAAAAATAATTTGATTTGATTTAGTTTCCTCATTTTCTATAGGATTGATCTATTACAAAATAAAATAGACTTATCCTTTCTTAAAGATACTAAATCAACCCTATCATAATTTCAACCAAATTGGAATTTTATTACTAAGTCATCCCCTCTCTGGGTTAATAGTACTAAGTCATCCCCTTTCATCCTTTGTAGTACTAAGTCAGCCACTTAATACTAAGTTAGCCCACTAGTTTCTCTTATCTTTTGCCAACTAAGTCAACTTTGTTCATCCACTACGATGACTTTTTTACAAATTACCATTAATTTACTTGGGCATTTATTGGTCCAACTCCTTCCTACCTAATACCCCATTTGACCCCTAGTGCCCTTAAAAATTTCCTAGGGTTCATTATGGTGTCTAGATTATACCTAATCATCAAATTTCTATAAATCACTCAAATTCAAATAAAAAATACTTTAAATTTTGAAAATTTTAGTTGCTTACCTATGTTAGACTCGTTATGGCCACTATGCATCCTCCTCATCTCAGTTGTCATCTCCTCACCATCATGTATCTCTAGGTTCTCAATGGGTCTATCAGAGCTCTATTTTTCTTAGAATAGTAAATAATACCAAATGAATTCTCTTTCACCCTATTTATATTTACTATTTAAAAATTATTTACCTTTCAAATGTTTACCATCAATTTTTTTATTTTGGTCATAATTTTGTCTCTACTAACTATTTTTCCACACCATAAAATGTTCTAGAATTTTTATGGCATAGATAATCTTTTCAACTATTATATGAACATGTTGCGAAAAAATTGATTTTTTGCTCTTTTGTGCTAGCCTTTATAGGTTTGCCTAATGTTCCTCAAATTGGACACCTTCACATTTATCTCATATCCTTATTTATATAAAAAACTAAGGTAAGTAAAGGTCTGTGTTTTTCAATTATGTCCTTTCATTTATCTCATTTGTTCCCTACTACACTTTATATAGTTTTAGCATTTTATGTCATTGTGTTCTTTTCCCAAAGCACCATCTTATGTTACACTTACATGACACATGATGAGATTTGAGTGGGGCATATGTATACACATAATATTTTCAAACTTTATCAATTATTGATGCTCTTTATCTTGTAAGGACCCATCGAGTCTCAATATCTTTGAGTGTATGGCTTAAGGGGTGCATCAAGAAAGTGTTGGGTAGACTATCGATGCTTCATAGGATTGTTTTCCATTTTTACCACTTGATATATACACACTTATCTTTTAAAAACCATTCCCCTAAGCTTTACCTCCTATTTTTCAACCTCCTCTAGTATTTCACCACCTTTATTAGCCCTTTCCCTAACCTAAATCCCTTTTTGATAGTTTTTATGACATATTCAACCATATCAACCTTGTATCCTTATTGACAAAGCTTACTAGGTACTAGGTTATCCCATGGCTGACCTAGTCCATGACCTTGTTTGTTTTTGTCAATTATGATAATAGGTCAACTGGGTCAACCTTATCATCCTAAAATTTTGGAAGGTTTTAGGGTTAGATCTACCTATATAAACACATTCCTTTTTCCATTTATAAAAGAAGGGAAGAAGAATTAAAATATATTATGCATCTACTTATCCACCATTCTACTTGAAGAGAAAGCTTAAGGTTTCATATTTTATTTAGGGATACAAATCTTATCTTGTGGAGAATTCTTTAAGATGCATTGATAGGTTGTGTAGGTTAGATATAATTTATCCTTATCATCCTTACATACCACAACAACCTCTTATGAATCACCTTAGCCAAGGGAGATATTGAGGCTCGGTAGGCTCATCTTCAAAGTTAAATATTCCCAACTTTGTTCCTCCTTTGTAAGAATAAATAGATATTTATTTTCACTTCTCTTCCATGTATTAGGATTTTGTATACATTGATGTGAATATGTGTCTTCTATGCATGTTTAATTTTCATGTTTATTACCCCCACTTTGTGCCACAAGATTTTTTGGGCACTATATTACATTTTTATTTAATTATTATTAGTTTAGTGAATCTAAAAACATATGACCTAGTTAGGGTTACTACATAGTTTTTCCTGATTATAGGCTTTGGAATCCTCCCTAGTGATATTATTTGTGGTAAGATATCCCTTCACTAGGTTTAGTGGATCCATATTAGTCATGACCATGAATATATAATGTATCCCCAATTAGAAGTGTAAGTAGGATTTATCTTCTCTAAGCTAGGATTGATTTATAGGTTTGTTGCATTTCCCATTGCACACAGTTAGAGCCTCTAAGGCTTAGATGAGATCATGGCTCACCTATATTTTTAGAATCATGGATGTCCTTGAGGTTAAAGGTTTGATATTGAAATGATATGTTAGCTTGTATCACATAATTAGAGCTTGGAGGCTTGTTAGCTCATCTTATGTATATAAAAGTTGATGCTTTGGAGCTCACCTTGGATGCTAAGGTGTTAGCATCATGATGGAGTTGCATGTTGTAGCTTGGAGGTTAGATCTTATGAGTCTTGGTTGCAATCTTAGTTCACCTAAGTGCTTCTAAGCATTAGAAATGATTTATTGAGAGGATTTGATGTTGTAGAAGAGAGTTGATAATGAATATGAAGTTTGGGTTTGATCTTTACCCCATGGTTTTTCCATAGTTGGTTTAGTAGGGTTTTCATGTATATCATGTGTAATGGTTTGGCTCTCCTATTTTATGTTTTTTCTATAGCTTGTTTTAATTTTACATTTAAATTCTTGCACATGTTTTAGGATTAGGCCTTTCTATCCTAAAAATTGATATTAGAGCCATGGTTGTTTGGTTGGTTTTGTGCAAGTGGGAGCTACATGTGGAGAGATCAAGATATAAATAAAAAAAAATTTACATGGTAGGTATTTATCTCTTTGTGGAAGATGGAGAAATGGAGGAGAAGATGAATAAGCTTTTCCATATGGATTAGCACCAACAATGTTCTTATTAAATAAGTAACCATATAGCTTGAGGAGTAAGTTGGACTCTATTGGTGTAGATGGAGTTTCTTAGTTGGAGAAGGGGTACAAGTTGTGGGATCCTACTACCATAATGTGTTGGATGAGATTATGTATAAATTCCATGTAGAGGAGGAGGTACAAAAAACTTGAATCTATACCTATTTTAGTAGTGGATGGAGAAGAACAAATATGACCTAAGGTTCCATGAAAGAAGTAGGTCATGTGTGTGTGACATGTAATAGATCATGATGCAACTTGATTGTATCTTTGGGGCTCAAAAACTTGGTAGGTGAAGTAATACATTGAATAGCATGATGACTTCCTAAGAACTAAGGATGGGTACCATGTTGAGCATGGTGGGTAGCAGTTTGTTACATGTAGAAGTTAGGTGTTGACTTATGTGGGTTCTTCTCTCCTATTATTGAAGTAGTTTAGGATGGATGGAGAAAAACAAGAGACCTAAGGTTTCATGAAAGTAGAAGGTCATTTGTGTGACATGTGGTAGAGAAAGAGGCATCTTTATTGTATCTTTAGGGCTTAAAAACTTGATAGTTACAGTGATACACTGAGTAGAATGATAACTTTCCAAGAACTATAAATAGGTACTATGTAAATCATGGTGGGTAGTGGTATGCTACATATGGAGGAGTCATGTGTTGACTTATATGGGTTTTTATCTCCTGTTGATAGATACTATCAAGAGTGTAATGTGAAATTGTTATTGTTAGAGTAGATATATGTGAAACCATCATTCTTACATGGTGATATCATGATGAGATGGAGTATCTATGAGGCTATGAGGATGAGGAAAAGAGTTATTTATTTGTATAATTGAATATCATATGGGTTCTAGTAGGCATGCTAATGTGGTACAATAATGCCTTCAAGGAGAACTAAGGTTTAGTAGAGGTTGATGCTATGTATATATGGCATGTTAGGTTTAAGCCCCAACATGATCAATGGTGATATGGCTTGGGTGACTAGGCTAAGATGAAGGAGCAAACCAAGGATGGAACTACATAGTGGAGATGAAAGAAAGAAAGTCAAGTATCCCACTTCTTGTGGTTGTGATTTGTCTTTCAGAGTGTCCTAGAATAAGGAGGAGAACACATGGATGTCCTATGTATTATATTCATCAGAAGTAGGAAGCCTAAATAAATACATGATGTGCATTAGACCAGATACTTCCAAGTAGTGGGAGTTGTGATAAATTCATGGCAAAATCCTTGGAAGAAGGATGGGTCTGTGGTGAAGTGGGAGTCACTTCAAGTTTCTTTAAATATGCTATGGAGGAGTAGATGTTGACAAAGTTGATCAGGTAGAGAATTTTTAGTAGTGCATAAAACTTCTACTAGGCTTGTGTGGATCAGTAGTGGGCATTGACATTGATAGCAACTGGTTGGTAGAAGATGCAGGTGTTTGAAACTCTTATGTATGACTTCAAGTGGGAGATTATTGGGTGTGAATACACCATTCATAGTTCATTATTCATGGGCACTATTCACAATCACTATTCATGATGACATGGCATTCAAGTGATGTGGCATTAAGGTGATGTGGTAGGATGGTGATGTGCCATAGTCCCATAGAGAGTCCCAAGATGTGATTGAGATGATGCGATAGGTGTGGGCATAATACTTCATTAGAGGACATGTGTTTTGTCCATAGTGAGTCACATGTGGGTTGCCACTTGGTGTAAAAGACAAAGGGTCATACATGGGTCAAATTTTTAAGTGGCCCCATGATTCACATGTGTAGATAAAGTCAAAAGGTGATTGAAACACGTTTTGGACTTGTGTGGTCACATAAAATAAGAATACAAGATGAACACTATTACAAATTATACTCACATGTGTGAGTGGGTACAATTATTGGAGTCACATGGGGTGGCACATGGACTTGTCTAAAGTTGGAATCTACTTTGTTGACCCTTGGAGATGAAGACAATAAGAACACTATTGAGTGTTTGGACTCACTTGTGGAAGTGGGAAGAAAGTTTTAGAACCACATAGAGGTGGCACATGGTCTTGTCTCAAGTAAATATGCTTTGAAGAATTTTTCACATGGTGATAAACATTATGGAGATCACATGACACCCCACTCATGTATGATTCAAATTTATAAGGGGCCACTATGTAATTCTCCCTCTCTCTCTCTCTCATGTAAAATTTTATAAAGCATTTCTTTCTCTTTGTATTTTATGAGAAGCCCATTGGGGGCTATCCAGTCTTGGATCATTTTTGTAGGTTAGATCTTAGATTTCAATAAATATTAGCTCACCTAGATGCTTGGGTTGTAAGCATAATTCATGTTTATGTGGTTAGATCCTATAAGGATTAGATGAGATCATGGCTCACCTAGATTCTTAGAAGCATGGAGATCCTTGAAGTTAGATGTTTGAGATTGAAAGGCTATGCTAGCTTGGCTCACTTGATTTGAGCTTGGAGGCTTGTTATATCAACTCATGGATATGGAGTTTGATGCTTTGGAGCTCACATTAGATGCTATGGTATTAGCATCATGATGGAGTTGTATATTGTAGCTTGAAGTTTGGAGCCTATAAGGCTTGGTTGCAAGCTTGGTTCACTTGAGTGCTTGTAAGCACTAGAAAGGAGTTGTTGAGAGGATATGATGTTTTCGAAGAGAGTTGTTGATGAATATGAAGTCTAGATGTTTCCTTTACCTTTTGGTTTTTCTTTAGCTAGTTTAGCAGGGTTTCTACATATATCTTATGTAATGGTTTGTCTCTCCTATTTTATGTTTTTGTTTATCTTTTTTTAATTTCACATTTAAATTCTTGCACATGTTTTAGGATTAGGAATTTTTTTATCCTAACAGTGTATTTATTATAGGTCACCACTTACAACCATGTTTTAACCACTTACTCCTTTAACAAGATTCAACAAGACCTTCTTCTGAATTGGCCAACATTATAGTGTGCCTCATGTTTATGACTTGTGCCTATTTGGTTCTTATCACACTATCATCAAGATTTGTCTACTTGGGACTCATTTCTCGATATGTTTTTCATAAGTTATTTAACCCCCAGATCCCCTTGGAAATAAATCTTAGTTATTTATTTGACTAATTCCAATTTTAAGACCTTTGTGTGACCTTCAATAGTAAAACAATTAAATGTGATTATGTGGGGTGGGAGAGTAGGTATTATATAGGGTCATTCATGTGACAATGAAGATTATAAAATAAAGTTATATAGAAGAGTGTGTAGAGTAATGATGTATTATGACTGCACTATTTCACACACCATGATTCAAAATCTTAAGTAATTCTACCATCATACTACTATGTATCCACACATCATCATAATTTGTAGAGGAAATATATCTTTGTTTTTGTTGCAACATAATTTGTAGAGTAAATATGTCTATGTCTTTTACATCACCCTTTGGTTGGCAAGTAGGAGGTGTGTAGATTAATGATGCATTTTAGTTGTGTTTCTTATAATGTACTTCAAAATATTAAATAAATCCACTATGGTACTACTATATCTCCATACATCATCCCAATATGTAGAGGAAATCTATATATTCTCATTTGTGCATCATAATTGTTAGGTATGTGGAGCTAAAAGCTTCACCATGGAGCATAGACAAACAGGTTCGGGTCTACACAGACGCCGGCGTCGGTCAGGAGCGACCGACGTCGGTCAGTTGCAGTTCAGAGGCGCCGACGTCGGCAGTATGGTCGGCCGGTGACGGTCACAGGCGAACAGACAGGAACCGACGTCGGTTACCTGCGTGTCCAGAAAGCTATTTCCGAGGACAGAAGCGAGTGTTTGCATGATGAGTTTGAGTTGTAGACTCATGCTCGCGTCTCTATTGTTAGCAATGTTATTTTTAGAGCCCTTGTTGAAGAGGCTTAACTGTTTGTTGTAAGAGCATGCTCAAGTCTCCTATTTCTATATGTAGGAGAGATCTTCTAAGCTATTGCAAGATGATGAAGTGTATGAGAGTGTAATTGAGTACTAGTAGAACATTGTGAATGTTTGAAGGACTGTACTTTAGAGAGAGCTCTTGAGGAATAGAGATCTAGTGAGAGATCTTGTGTGCATCTAAGAGAGGTGTGGAAGAACAAAGTTCTTCATTTGTATTCCTATTGTAAAGAGTTTTTAATACAAGTTTTCAGGGTGTTTTCTTGTATATCTTGTTCTATGCTATTTATCATTTCAGTTACTTATCTATCTGATTTATTTCCGCATTGATTGCTTTCATAAGTGTAATCCATTGTTGGTTGATCCCCAACAAGTGGTATCAGAGCTCAGGTTCACTAACAGGTGGTTCAGATCTGTGTAGTGTGTTCGGATTACAGGTTGCTCACAGGGATTTATGTTTGAGTGGGAGAAGCAATGGCAGAGGAAAGTAAGTTGAGAATGGAAAAGTTTAATGGCAAGAACTATCAGCACTGGAGAATGCAGATAGAGGACTATCTGTATCAGAAGGATCTTTACTTACCGTTAGGTGGGATAGCAAAGAAGCCCAAGGACATGGAGGACGAAGAATGGGAAGTTCTTGACAGAAAGGCTCTTGGTTCTATAAGACTGAGTCTGGCCTCCACTGTGATATCCAATTTGTCACAGGCAAAAACTACGGTAGAGTTAATGACCACGTTAGCTAATTTGTATGAAAAACCCTCCGCTTCAAATAAGGTATATTTAATGAAGCAGTTGTTTAATTTGCATATGCAAGAAGGTGGATCTGTTTCTAATCACCTGAATGATTTCCATGGTATTGTTAATCAGTTAAGTTCTGTTAATATTTCATTTGAAGATGAAATAAAGGCTCTTTTAATTTTATGTTCTTTGCCTGAAAGCTGGCATGGCTTGGTAATGGTAGTTTCTAATACTGCTTCTGCTTCGAATATTTTAAAAGTAGAGGATGTGGTTAGTGTTATTTTGAATGAGGAAATACGCAGGAAAAGCACAGAAGAGACTTCTGGGACATCCAGGAACGCTTTAAATTTCGAGAGCAGAGGAAGGCAAAAAGAAAGGAGCAAGAGGAGATCAAGATCTAAGTCTAAGGGAAGAGGCAGATCCAAATCCAGGAATGGCAGAAGGCCACAATGCTGGAACTGTGGAAAGTTGGGGCACATAAGCAGAGATTGCTGGTCAAAGCCTAAGGAGGACAATCAGCACGAAGGAAAGGAAGAGACAAAGGTTGCAGGTATTGCACAGGATGCTCTTATTTTCTCTTTGCATAATAACATAGAATCTTGGGTATTAGATTCTGGTGCGTCTTTCCATGCTACCCCTAACAGAGAATATTTCAGTGACTATGTCCATGGAGATTTTGGAATAGTATACTTGGGGGATGATGAGCCTTGCAAGATTATTGGCAAAGGTAAAGTGCAGCTAAAGATGCAGAATGGCAACACATGGGTGTTGAGGGATGTGATGCATGTTCCTAGTTTGAAGAGAAATCTGATTTCTGCAGGTAAGCTTGGTGATGAGGGTTGTACAGTAACTCTCACAGCAGATTCTTGGAAAGTGACCAAGGGTGCACTTGTTATGGCCAGAGGTAAGAGAGAAGGTACTCTCTATTTGTGTAATTGTATTACTAACAAATCTCCTTCAGTTTTATCTACTTCAGATGTGGATGCTAAATTGTGGCACTCAAGGCTTGGCCACATGAGTGAGAAGGGGATGTCTATCCTGAAGTCTAAAGGTATGCTTTCAGATTTGAAAAGTATGGATCTAGAATTTTGTGAGCATTGTGTGTTTGGAAAATAGAAAAGGGTTAGTTTTCTAAAGACTGGATCTACTAAGAAAAGGCAAAAGTTGCAGCTTGTTCACACAGACGTGTGGGGACCGGCTCATGTAGCCTCTATTGGCGGATCACAGTACTATGTTACATTCATAGATGACGCCACAATAAAGGTATGGATCTACTGTATTAAAAAGAAATCTGATGTTTTTGAGACCTTTAAGATATGGAAAGCCATGGTTGAGAATGAAACAGGCAAAAGATTAAAGTGCTTGAGATCCGATAATGGCGGTGAGTTCTGCAGTCTTAAGTTCAAATTGTATTGTTACATAAATGGGATCCGTAGACAAAGGACGGTTCCAAGGACACCTCAGCAGAATGGTATTGCTGAAAGAATGAACAGGACTATTATGGAGCGTGCTAGATGTATGAGATTGCATGCAGGGTTGCCCTTAGAGTTTTGGGCAGAAGCAGTTGACACCGCAGTGTACCTGATCAATAGAGGACCCTCTACAGCTCTGGATGGTGGAATTCTAGAAGAGGCATGGACAGGTAAAAAGGTTGATCTTTCATATCTCAAAGTTTTTGGTTGTGAAGCCTTTGTGCACATAGATAAGGAAAATAGAAAGAAGCTAGATGCTAAGTCTATGAGGTGCACGTTTATAGGCTATGGCTCAGATGATTTTGGTTTCAGATTTTGGAATCTAGGAACTAACAAGGTAATCAGGAGCCGTGATGTTGTTTTCAATGAAAGGGTGATGTACAGTGATCAGACAAGGAAGCTAGATCAAGTTGGGCAGAGCAATAATGAGTTGGATGAAGTTATGGTCCAAAATGAGCTCGCGGGAAAAAGAAATAATCACTTACAGGAAAACACAGAGACCGACGTCGGCAGGTTTGGCACCGGCGTCGGCAGTACAGAAACCGATGTCGGTCATACAGAGACCGACGTCGGCAGACTAGGCACCGGCGTCGGCCAAGAGGAACCGGCGTCGGCCAGTAACAGGTCTACAGGTGGCCGAGGTCGGTCACTGTCAGAAAATTTGGATGGACAGATTGTTGAAAACAAGTCCAAGACACCAATCAGGAGGTCTGAAAGGGTAAGTAAGCCTCCAATTAGATACTCTCCTTCTTTATATTATTTATTGCTAACCGATGGTGGAGAACCAGAAAGTTTTGAAGAAGCTTTACAGGTGGAGTCCAGGAGTAAGTGGGAGCATGGCATGATTGAGGAGATGGAGTCCTTAAGAGAGAACCAAACATGGGATTTGGTTGAATTGCCGGCTGGTAAGAGAACACTGAAGAACAGGTGGACTTACAGGTTGAAGGAAGGTGAGGATGGTCAGATGAGATACAAGGCCAGATTGGTTGTAAAAGGGTTTGCACAAAAGCCAGGTATTGACTTTGGCGAAATTTTTTCTCCAGTTGTTAAGATGACTTCTATAAGGGTTGTACTATCTTTGGTTGCTTTTGAGGATTTGCATCTCGAGCAGCTAGATGTTAAAACAGCATTTCTTCATGGAGATTTAGATGAGGAAATTTACATGGAACAGCCAGAAGGTTTCGAGGTCAAGGGTAAGGAGAAACTAGTGTGCAGGTTAAAGAAAAGCTTGTATGGCCTCAAGCAAGCTCCAAGGCAATGGTACTTGAAATTTGACAGGTTTATGACTGAGCATGGTTTCAGTAGGTGTCAATCAGACCATTGTGTATACTTTAAGAGATTTGATAACAGTAGATACATTATTCTATTGTTGTATGTAGATGACATGCTGGTTGCAGGGTCTCACATGCAGGACATCTCAGAGCTTAAGGAGAAGTTAGCTCAAACGTTTGCCATGAAGGATTTGGGAGCAGCTAAGAAAATCCTTGGCATGAGCATTAAGAGAGACAGAGAAAATCACAGGTTGATATTGTCTCAAGAAGACTATGTGGACAGGGTGTTGAAACGGTTCAACATGCAGGATGCGAAACCGGTAAGCACACCTTTGGCAGGACATTTCAAGTTAAGTAAAGAACAATGTCCCAATTCACATGATGAGGTAGAGTACATGAACAAGGTTCCATATTCTTCCGCGGTAGGAAGTTTGATGTATGCAATGGTGTGTACTAGACCAGATATTGCCCAAGCAGTGGGAGTAGTAAGCAGGTATATGGCCAATCCAGGAAAGGAACATTGGAAAGCAGTACAATGGATCCTTAGATATCTGAGAGGAACCAGCAGTAGACACTTATGCTATGGAGGTTCAGATACATCTCTACATGGCTACGTAGATTCAGATATGGCAGGGGATTTGGATGGCAGGAGGAGCACTACAGGTTATGTTTTTACTGTAGGTGGAACGGTAGTTAGTTGGATTTCTAAGTTGCAGAAGGTTGTAGCCTTGTCAACTACAGAAGCAGAATACATTGCAGCTACAGAAGCTAGCAAGGAAATGATATGGATGACACGGTTCATGGAAGAGCTTGGAAGGGAGCATGGGAGTTGCAGATTGCATAGTGACAGTCAAAGCGCAATCCATTTGGCTAAGAACTCAGCTTTCCATTCTAGAACCAAACACATACAGCTAAGGTACCACTTCATACGGCAGGTATTGGAAGATGGTGAGTTGAAGCTGGAGAAGATCCATACAGACGTGAATCCTGTGGATATGCTAACAAAGCCGGTTACTAAGGAGAAGTTGAATCTTCATTCAACTTCTGTTGGTCTTCACGATTGAGTTGAAGATGGAGGAGCTAGAAGATCTTGCTGTACAGGTATTGGTGCAGCTGGTTTATCTCCAAGTGGGAGATTGTTAGGTATGTGGAGCTAAAAGCTTCACCATGGAGCATAGACAAACAGGTTCGGGTCTACACAGACGCCGGCGTCGGTCAGGAGCGACCGACGTCGGTCAGTTGCAGTTCAGAGGCGCCGACGTCGGCAGTATGGTCGGCCGGCGACGGTCACAGGCGAACAGACAGGAACCGACGTCGGTTACCTGCGTGTCCAGAAAGCTATTTCCGAGGACAGAAGCGAGTGTTTGCATGATGAGTTTGAGTTGTAGACTCATGCTCGCGTCTCTATTGTTAGCAATGTTATTTTTAGAGCCCTTGTTGAAGAGGCTTAACTGTTTGTTGTAAGAGCATGCTCAAGTCTCCTATTTCTATATGTAGGAGAGATCTTCTAAGCTATTGCAAGATGATGAAGTGTATGAGAGTGTAATTGAGTACTAGTAGAACATTGTGAATGTTTGAAGGACTGTACTTTAGAGAGAGCTCTTGAGGAATAGAGATCTAGTGAGAGATCTTGTGTGCATCTGAGAGAGGTGTGGAAGAACAAAGTTCTTCATTTGTATTCCTATTGTAAAGAGTTTTTAATACAAGTTTTCAGGGTGTTTTCTTGTATATCTTGTTCTGTGCTATTTATCATTTCAGTTACTTATCTATCTGATTTATTTCCGCATTGATTGCTTTCATAAGTGTAATCCATTGTTGGTTGATCCCCAACAATAATTTGTAGATTAAATTTCACTGTGTCTTTTACATCACACTTTGGTTGGCAAGTAGGAGGTGTGGATGTCACTCATATTTCTGATCACATGGTTTTTTCTTTTTTAATATTTAAATTCACTCTTATTTTGAAAAAGGAATAGGAGTTTTTTTATTTGACATCACATATTGTTGGACAAACAGAAGGTGTTGAGCTAAATTACACACACACACACACACACACACACACACATGTACATATATATATGTAGACATATATATATGTAGACATGTATGTACATATATATATATATATGTATATGTATATGTATATGTATATGTATATGTATATGTATATGTATATGTATATACATGTACATATACATACATACATATATATATATATATATGTATATATATATATATATATGTATATATATATATATATGTATATATATATATATACACACACACACATACATGTACATATATATACATAGATATATGTACATATATATATGTAGATATATATTTACATATATATATATATATATATATATATATATATATATATATGTACATGTGTGTTTGTGTGTATGTATGTATGTTTATGTATATGTATATATATATATATATATATATATATATATATATATATATATATGTGCACACACACACACACACACATATATATATGTATATGTGTGTGTGTGTGTGTGTGTGTGTATGTATGTATATATAATAATAATTTTTAGACTAGTTTTTTTTTTTTTGACAATGGAGTAGGAGTAGATCCAAGATTTTATTTCCTTGCTTTATTTGTTATTTTGGTTGTAAAGATTGTCTCTGGAAAAGTTAAAGATTTGAGCTCAAGATTGTTACAATGGAAAGGTTGGAAGTTTTTATTTTTGTAAATTGAGATTTTGGTTGTATTTTAAGGTGAGTTGGGCATTGTTGTTGATGGGTAATAATAGGTATTTGAGGGGATATCAAACATTAAAAGGCCTATATCATACTCCAAACTTGGATTTAAGGCAACAAGTAGATTCACATGACCTACCCCGATTACAAAGGGGTATGCACCTTATAATGTGGTGACATCTTTGATTGAAAATGTTCTATTGTGAAAGGTGGATAAGGATGTCATGAACACTGATTTGATAGCATCTAGGTTCCACATCTAACATATGTCTCTAATTAGTACTGTAATATCCTTACCATGAGGATAAAACATTAAAATTCAGGAGTCTATATATATTATAAATATAATATATTATATATTATATAAATAATTATATTATATATTTATTACTATAAATAATCTTAAAATATATAAATTACTTTTACTATATATAATAAAATTTAATAATATATAGTATATTATATATAGTTTTATTTAATAATATTATATATTATCATTTATATTTGTTATTAATATATTATATATAATAAGTGTGATAATTACAATAAAGAAAACCAAAATAACTTGTTGATAACTCCAAACACAAAATGCTTTGTAATCTTGGGAATATGAATGATCCATTTATAGGAAGCTAGTGGGCCATGTAAATGTGGTGGCATGCCATCATCTCCCTTTGGAATCAAAATATTATTAATGAGTGAGGAGATCATGAACACTGATTTGATAGATGCTAGGCTTTAGATTCGATGTGTGGCTCCAATCAATACTACAATATCATTACCATAAGGACAAGACATTACAATTCTCTCTCTCTCTCTCTCTCTCTCTCTCTCTCTCTCTCTCTCTCTCTCTCTCTCTCTCTCTCTCTCTCTCTCTCTCTCTCTCTCTCTCTCTCTCTCTCTCTCTCTCTGTGTGTGTGTGTGTGTGTGTGTGTGTGTGTGTGTGTGTGTGTGTTACTATATATTACTATATATTTAATATATAATAAATTTTAATAATATATAGTATATTTTTATTTTTATTTTAGATATATATTATTATTAATATATTATAAAAAATTAATTATTATATGTGTGTTTGTAGTATTATTATAATTTATAGTAGTAGGGCTTTAAATTATGCTAAGATAGGGTCACATCCTCCTTGGGGACTAACATAATATATTTAAATAATATTATTGGATTATGATGTTAATAACATAATACAAATTTTTTCGGTTTTAAATCTTTAATAACATTTCAATTGTTGAAGTTTAGCCCCAATGAGCTAGTGTGTTGGCCCTTCATTCAAGATTATGGTCTTGCACATTCACCCGAAGTGTGCATCAAGAGACCGGTTCCCATGGGTTATGTTGTGCAGTAACATACTAGTCATATACTTGAGTTCAAACTTATATCTAATTAGAATTTACATAGAAAAATAAATACACTACTTTGGTCCTTGTCTCATTAAGCTCAACAACCATAATTACACAGATAATTGCCATGGATTTCAAAGGTTGTTATGCAAAATCTAAAAGTAAAATTTGTATAAATATCATAATGAGTAATAATTACAAGTTACTCAATGCAAACCTATCAACAGATTCATACTATCAATTAACTGGAACATGAACATTAAAACTAATTGTATTATCTTTAACTCTATATTATATTTCAATAAAATGATATCTAGTCTCCATCACGATTTCCTACAATGGTATTTATACTTATTTTTCCCTGACCAAGTAGTTACATAATAAATGACATGATTGAATGGCCAAAAAACTCTCTATGGATTGAGATTCATGGAAGTATATCAACTTTTTATCCTAAGGATTTGGGCCTTTATGCCCACTATATACTTGTTTTATACTAGATCCTTGTTACTGTGTCTTTCTCTTTGTGGCTAATGCAAAACCAATGATGGATAAGGTCTAGATGGCATTTGAGAATCGTTCCTTAACCATCTCCCACTTTCCATGTGCTCTCTAAGTATTTGATTGTTATTTTAATACCTATTAACTTGGGTTCATTATAGTTAAATTTCATCTTTAACTAGGTCTTCTCAAATTAGTGCTTTTGAACCCTTATCCTTTTATGCCTCACTAGTTCTGTGCCATGGTCCTTTTGTGCCATGTTAGTTTCATGCCATAGTCTTTTTGCACTATTTTACTTTTGTACCATGTTATTTTTGTGCCAAAATACTTAGTCAAAATTTGGGGTCTAACATCACCCCACACTACGCTCTTAATTCATCATGGACTAAGTCTCGATTGTAGCCTCCGCCAAAAATTTAGACCCCATTTGTTTATTCTACCTTTTTACATTATCCCATCTAATAATGTGTCAAGAAGCTTTGATGTTATTTATTCAATGGCCACCTTTTATTTCTTCATATCCTTAGGCTAGTCAAAATTCTCATTGGCCTTCTTAACCAATTCATCTAGGTATGTGCTAGCATCCTTCTAAACTAGCATTCAATTGTTATCGATGCACATTTATTTTCTCTTTCATAGATTCGACATCTTTGAATGCCTTCATGTGTTCAACATGATATTTTATTAAGAGGGTAACATCTATTAATTTTTACCTTTGTTATTCTTCTACATAGATCTGAGCCTCCAATATTTTATTAGGTCATGCCAATATCTCAAAAATATTGTACAATATGGGGATTACTTCCCCAACTCTTTTGAGAGTGCACTTACACACCTATATAGCCTCAGTAAACTACTCTGCTAACACTAATGCCTCATCCCTTAGTACAAATTATTTCTTATAGCGATTTAATAGGAGATTCACTAAGGTCTCTAATTTATCACAGTGTCCCCATCTAGAGGTACTCCATCTACTAATGCCATCTCTTGGCCCAAAATTGATTTACATAAATTCAAAGTTCTTACCTTGGCCTTTATGGCCTCCTTTATTTGTTGTTTCAATATAGCTAGTTCTTCAACAAGTGCCTTCTAGGTGGTAACCTCTTTTTTGTACATAACCACCACCTAGCCATGTTTCTTATCTACATTGCATACATTAGAGTCTAAAAGTATGTTTTGGTGCATGACTTCAAAATTCATTTTCAAAAATGTAGTGCTAGCTTGCAAAGGGGTGATCTTCTGGGGATCAACCCATAGTGGGATTGGCAGCACTGGAGCTTGAGAATCTAATAGGAGATTGTCTAAAGGGATCTCATAATAGCATTCCTCATTGTACATGTCCAAAAGGAAGTACATTTTCCACTTTATGTCAATGATTGCATCTTGGGGGAAGAAGTGTGGCTAAAGATAGAGCATCCTATCTAGAATGTTATTTTGGTACTGAATATGCATATTGGTAGATGCATCAATCAAGGGTGGTTTTCCCTTAGAACTGATAAGATCCTTTCCTTTATTTGAATTGTGCTCTAAAATCTTGACCTCTATGTCAATAGATAAATAAGTGCTACTAACATCCATTCTGCTCATCTATTGGTATCATCACCACCCCCCTCTTCACCAAATAGACCCCTAATGTCTAGTAGCAAGTCTTCAAAGGTGGTTTCCTCCTCTCATGTTGAGGAGGGTGTCTTATTAGAATCAAAATCCTCTGCCTCTTCCTTTTGGCTTATAGGTTCTTCCTACACTAGTTCTTTCTTTGATTTTCTTTGTGAAACAACCCTTAATGGTGAAACCCTTGGTGATAAAGTTCTTGGAGATGAATTTTAGGGGTAGATCAATATGTAGAGGTGAAGGTGAGGGTGGAAGAATTTGTGGAAGTGAAGTTCTAGGTGGAGAAGGTCTAGGTGGAGAAGGTCTAGGAGGAGAAGGTCTGAGAAGTGGTGCTTGGGAAATCTTCTATCATTTTAAAGGATCCTACTATGAACTTGTGATAGAATCATGCCTAGCCTATTACTTATTCACCACTTGTGATGCTAGTGGAAATTTCTCTTGAGTCTGCTCCATGCCCTTTTAAGTCTTCTTCTTGGGCCATAGCATATATAATGGATTATGCGCCTATTCTCCCACCAATATCTATTTGAAATTGATATCAGTCTAGTCAGTCTCCCACTTCTCTCAATAGGCCTTCTTTCCAAGATAGACATACATCTTTTGGAGAGTGTGAATCTCTAAGTTGATCTGTTCTACTTCTTAAGTAAGATGTTTTGCATCAAAAATGTGGTTTATAAAGTTGATGAATTACTATGTCAAAAAGGCATAGGGTAATGTTAACCATGCAGAGAGTTCTCTAGAGGGGACCATATTGATGCATGCTAAAGAGAAATGTTGCTTCATAGTGAATTGATCTTGCTCACCAACCTGGGTGGGCAAGTCTTTTTTAATGTTCCATTCATTCCCAAATGCTTCCTTCAGTCCATCAAACCATGATTTCATATTATTTTTATATGTGGGGGTGATGTGACTATGGCATATAAACACCTTATAGTGATTAGCAAGGGATTATGTTTGGGTAGATATGCCCACTTTAGCTCTCCCATGGTGTAGTCTTATGCACCTATCTCATCAAACACCATCAAAAACAAAAATACCCCCATGGAAACTTATGATCGGGTATCCAATGGGTCTTCTCTACATCCTCTACAATCTTGTGGGAAAAATACAATACCCAATTATACTTCAAGCCCTTAGTTACATTGTGAATGATGTAGAGATGGGCCATATCCACCTCTTTCCAATGATCAGTGTTATCTATCTTGGTCATTATGATGCATGATGACACCTAGAGCATGGTATCTTTTAGGTTCTTGATATACGTGGCATGGCCCTACTTTTGATACATTAGTGCCACTATTGTTTTTCCAAACTCCTCTAAATCCTCCAAGTTAAACTCTACATCCATTTTGGATAATTAGAGCTCTGACACCTTACTTATCATTTTGGGTGTAATTTTCATGATGCACCCAATAAAGTATAGGTAGTCCTCATGGATGCATGAGAGTATAAACTTAATTGCTTTCATAGGTTTTCCAAAGTATGGAAGGTTGAATATTTGAAACAAACCCATGATGTCCAAAGCATTGAAAATTTTGAAGTCATACACCAATTGGTTTTTGGTGTTATAGCACTTAACCTAGTAATCATTTTGAAAATTAAGCTAATTCCTAGGTTGATGATTATAGTCAAAAATGTGTAAGAGGGTACCTTTAAAACCCAATTTTATGCATGCAACACCATTTATGGGTACTACATTTCCTATATCATTAATGGTGAGGGTGGAGATAATTGTGCTTTCTTTTCTTGGTGTGCCATCCTAACTTATTCTCCTTCCATGTACTATGATTTTTATTCAAGCATCTTTTCCTTGATTAATATTGCTTCCCCCCAAGTACTTCTCCTTCCTCTAGAATAGTCAGCAATAGATTGGTTCTTATAGCCTTTTTCTAAGGCCACATCACCCTCTGAAGAGCTTGAAGGTTGATACATATTCATCCAATATTCCCAAAGGAATATATGATTGTTATGTAGATGACTTCAAATTTTCTTACTTTACTTCCCTCTAATGGTGGGTGTCTACCTCTGCAACCTAAAACTATCATTTCTTTTTATCACGATCATGTTTTGGCATCAACTCTATACTTGATTACTTAGCTTGATGTTCATCTTAATACTTGTTTATATAATTTTGATGTTGTTTACCTACTTTGGAATCACTCTATCTTAATTTGTTCTTTGACTATGTAAACTCAAATGGAATCAAAGGTAAAAATTAAAAATGAGCTTCATTATCCTTTTATAGGCTCAAGGGGGTAACCCACATTTACTACCCCCTTTCCTTTCATCCATCACTTCTCATTATTAATGCACTTGTAATGACAAACATTCTTTGACCATCGCTTCTTAACATAAATGCATTTAATTGTATTGTTTTGTCATAATGTTGGCACATTTATCACAACCACTATTTGTTTCACATTAATGACATGCCATATCCTATGCTTTTCTTTGAAGTGGAAGACAGCTATGTCCCATGCTCTTCTTTGAAGTGGAAGACAATTGTTCTATTTATTTAAAAAAATTAAACTATTTGGATGGATATCTTATCCTTAGGTTATTTAAATTGTGTGCCTTAAGTAACTTGTGCACCATAAGCTACATGCACATCCTTAAACATGAATATAGATACCTTTTACCCCACACTAAAATTGTGTCATGGTCCTCCACAAAAGTACAAGTATAAAATTTAAACTACTCTATATGAAATAAATGTTGTGTGTAATAAAGGAAGTACTTTTATTGAAAATAAAAATCCTATACTAATGGCATAAGCCTTATTGTTACAAAATCTAAACTATTCAGAGGTGAAATATGGTTGTAGCTCATTTCTATTATAATTCCCAAGAATAAATTTCTCATCCAACCTTTGTAATCAAAAAGCACTGGTAGGTTGAATTATATGAATTTAAAAAGGACCATTCTAGTGAAGTATAATTTTTCTATAATGATGCATGAATTTAGAGTCATAGAGCAAGACTTTCATCCCAAGGGTAAATATTTTATGATTGATATGTCGATCATGCCATGCTTTTTTTTTTGCACTTATCCACATCTTGACTCTAATGAGAAAGGAAATGGGCTTCATATAGTTGTAATAAAGTATCCAAGTGAATTTTCAAAGATGAATCCTCATCTAATTATCCAATTCACATGATACAAAGAGATGGTACCAATAATTTAATTGGTAGAATTGCATCTTTTTCATATACCAAATTGAATGGTGTGTTTTTATTTAGGTGCTTATAGGTTTTTTGGTAAGCCCAAAGTACCACATATATTATATCATCCCAGTCAATTCTACTAATATTACAAATTTTGTTAAGTGTTATGCCTAAGATTTTATTGAATGCCTCGATAGTTCCATTGGCATGGGGGTGATACGGTGTTATTTTGTGATGAGAAATCATGAATTCATCAAGTAGGATGCAAATAGTTTCATTGAGGAAATGGGTAATGTGATCACTAGTAAAACTTAGTGGGCATCCAAATTGGGTTATGATATGTTCCCAAATTAAGCATACATTAGTACCAGTAGTACAATCCCTCATTGGCATAGCTTTAGCCCAACACGTGAGATAATCAGTTGTTGTAATGATATAATGAGAACCTATTCATCATCCAGTTGGATTGATGGGGATGATAAAAATGGCCCACTTTTCAAATCATTCTTGAGATATAATTGGACATAGAATCATGGTATCCCAATGATTTGGTTTTCCTACACACTGATAAATATCACACTTCCTAACATATATCTTAGCATCTTGAAAAAGGGTAAGCCACCATAACCTATCTAGTAAAACCTTGTATGTTTTAGCCTCTCCAACATAGTTTCCACCTATAATGCCCTCATTAACTTCTTGGAGTACTTCAAAGTGATCATGTTTCATGACACAGTGCCAAAGAATTTCATTAAAACCAACCTTGTAGAGGTCCCCTTCAATGAGATAAAAAGGTGTGGCATGGACCACAAGTTATTTATTATCCTAAGGAGTTAGACAGTCGAGAGTTAAGCTAATAGTTAGAAAAGATTCAATATCTTCCAAATCCTCAAGTACATGACAAACACGAAATAGTTGAACATTAGGCAAGTCATCTTCAATAGCATATGGTGGTTCTCCAAAATCAATTTGAGAAAGATGGTTAGGGCCACAATTAGTTTTACATGGTTTTACCATGATAGAGAATTAAAATTCTTGAAACAACACTATCCAATGGTATATGCATCCATGCAACATAGGTTTATTCACTAGATACTTTAAAGATTCATGATCTACATAAAATATAAAAGGAGTTACCAATAAGTATTGTCAAAATTTATGTAGAGCATAAACCATTGATAGTGCTTCATGCTCCATGGTGGTGTAATTTTTCTCAGCTATATTAAGTTTCCTACTATCAAAATAGATAGGGTGATCAAGATGAACTTCACCTAGTTGTGCAAGGACTATATCAACTACCATTCCAAAAGCATCAATATGGACATGGAATGGTTTTGTCTAATTAGGTAACTATAGGATTAGAGTGGTTACCAACTTTTCCTTTAAGGCCGCAAAGGCTTCTTAGTAGAGTAAGTCCGAATGAAGTGCTCATTGCATTTTAATAGTTCTTCTAGAGGCATGGTAACCTTTACATAGCCATGAATGAATTTCCTATAATAACCTATATGTATTATAAAGACATGAACTTCATATTGAGACTTGGGCATTGAGAGGTGAAGAATGATATATACTTTTTCCAGGTCTACCAAAATTCCATCCTTACAAATAATATGTCCTAGAAGAACATCGAAAGGTGTAGTAAAAAGATACTTCTTTAGATTTAATGATATTTGTAGGACTCTACAATGCTCAAGCATGAGTTATAGATTGGAATAATGGTCCTTGACCAAGCCATAAATTTTCTAATAATCTAGGTATAATTGAATAAATTTATGGATGAAATATTTAAACACCTTGATAGTTATACATGAAAACATAGTAGGTGCATTCTTTAACCCCAAAGGCATCCCAATATATATGAAGGATCCCCATTCAGTGGCAAATATAGTTTTAGGTTGATACTCCTTAGTGATTTGTACCTAATGGTACCCCAAGAATCCATTTCTTAAGGTATATATTTCACACCCAATGATTCCTTCAAGTATTTATTCTATAAAAGGTGTTGGGAAGGGATCAGTGATGTAAGATGCATTAAGTATATGATAATCAACATAAATTCTAATGCATCCATCTTTATTTATACTTATCATCATGGGTCTGACCCACTCAGATGCATAGATGGGGGTGATCACTTTGATGTAAAACATATTGTCAATTTCTTCCTTTACGTGTGCTCATAGATTTAGATTCATCTTATATGGCCTTTTCTTGACTGGTCGAGTGCCATCAACCAATTTGATATTCATTTTGCATAGAGATCAATGAATACCTTTCATCTGACTATAGCTTCTTGGAAAGACATATTGGTATTATTTTAATAACTTGAATATCTTTGAAACTTTTGTGTCAGTCTAGTAATTACCCATAGTAGCTATTTGTGGCTCTTCCTATGTATCGATGTTGCACTTGATAGTTAAAATTGGTTTGGAGTAAGGGTTATTAAGCCTAGTATCATGAATAGTTTATAAACCATAATTTATAAGGACATATAAATGATTTATTAATGGGTTAGGTTGGTCAATCCCTTCACCTTCATCTACCTAAAATACTAGTTTTTATTTCCCTAGGCATATCTCTTCACATCAGTCCTGACCAAAAACTAGTTTCGGCATGGGAGTAGGTTGGATAGATGGTTCATTGAAGAGAACTAAATCTTATTCTAGGATATCATGGATATATCATAGGTGATCTTTAATGGGACTAGGTTCACTAACCACTAATTATCACATGGCTTGAAGAGTGAGGTGCAAATCCATTCTTAGAGAGGAATAAGATAATGTTGAGTTCATGTTTTCTTTTAATAGATGCCAAAAATGAGTACCCAAATGTTGCTCTTCATGAACATACCATACTCTTACCTAGGTTCATAAAGTTCTATATAAATCATGTACCCATAGGTATTATAGTAGGAAAGACTCTTCAGTTCTCCACATGGATTCACAAGCCTCTATATGGGGTTCAGGTGCTCGTACTCCACTACAACTGATTATTCCACTGATGTGGTTGTCATGACGAAATTGGTGATGCAAAGTAGATTATACTTGATCCTAATTGAGAAGTCAATCATTATGGGTTCTCCACCATATTTTGATGGTATCATAAAAGAGGTGAATCAATGATTGTATATAATCATTATCAGATTTATAAAATTCATCAAAGCATTGGATAAAGACATAGACTTCTATTTGTTTATGAAACCATGGAGCTTCATCAAGTATTTATAATGGTGCATTCATCATTTTTCCCCTCATGACTTGGACAATAATAAGGAGAATAAATCTATGAAATTTATGATACTAGCATGTAACTTTTTCATGACTACCAATGGCACTGCACACTCTTTCAATAAAGTCATAGTCATTGTGGGCCCAACAATTATAAGCATTACTTGTAGTATCAAAAAGGGATTGAGTGTCTATCCACTAAAGGATGCCATCAAGATTTATATCATGTTGCTCACCATCTCTGGTTATGGCATTATAGATGTGGTTAATATCTTATTCAACATTAATAAGTTGTATATATGGAGGCCTATGTGTTTGATCTAATGGAATCATAACACATTGATCAATATTCTCAAAATTGATGTAGCACTTTTTGAAACTTAAGTCTATGTTGTTTTCATAACACCAAGGTCACCCCAACAAAGATGTAAAATAATCTACCTCAGCTAACTCAAGAACCTCAAAATTAGCTTTGAAAGGCACTCCAAGGATATCCACCATTGCATTCTTGAGGACACTAATTAGTAGAGCACAAGTTTTATTGGCCATAAATAATGCATGTAGTGATGTTTGTAATGATAGAATAGCCATTTTACACCATGCATCTTTAGTGAGGATGTTAACCTCAATTCCAATGTTAACTAAGATGTCTTAAATTAACTAACCATCAATTGCAGCATTCACTAGATTTTCTTTGTCCTCTTGAGGGCTAGGAAGAATAGGGGTATCTTGCCATCGAGCATGATTTAATTGATGATCTTTAATTTTCCAAGTCAATTGAGTTTGAGCATTATTTGGTGTTTGTACCTAATTTTTAAGCCAAGTACTCATTTTTGGGATAATATCTTCATCCAACATATGCTTGCAAAGCTCTTAAAAATCATCTTGTGCTACATTTTGAGGCTCTATGGCCTTTTTCATATCATCACATTATGTTTCTTCTTGGTCTTTAAAAAACTAAATTTATCCTTGTATTTATCATACCAGAATCATAGTGTCTTGGAGTACATATTTCTATTGTTGGGCATCAATATATTTCCTTGCTTGAGGCTCTTCACATTATACCTTCTCAATAGGAGTAAATGTACACTAAGATTATCCACCGCTACATGTAGTGATATTCACCTATTAAGCTATTGAGGTGCTTGATCATGAGAACCAATGTGGTTCGTCAATGATAATCATACCAACACCTTTTTCATTTCTATCCTTAGTGATGATCATGTATAAGTCAGGGCATTCTTCTAACCGATGCTTCTTTTAACAAAAAGCACATGTTGGGTACACTAGATAATCTTGTTGATAGTCATCTGGTGAGCCACACTTATAACATGTTCTTGGTGGGAAATAGCCACCTCCTCATCCTTGTCCTCTACCTCAGCTATAATAATGACCATTATCTTGATTATTAGACATAGAGGTTTGGCATGTACTGCATACACATGCTTCATGGATATCATTAATTAGTTAGCAATCATTTGTGTCATGGGTGTAGGCATCACATATTTTACAATATTCAAACATCTTTAAATGTGTATCTCATTACAGGAGAGGACATGAGCATACATCATGATCTTCATGGTAAATTTCACATGACTGCTTTAGTATAGCATGGACATTTTTGCATGGGAAGTTGCTTCAGCTATGACCTTCAAACTCACAATCGGTACACCAAATACCATTATGAGTATTGTATGCATTATTTGTAGTTATTTTTTAAAGTTGTAATGTCATTGAAGCTATTTGGGATTTTATGAAAGGAATAATCCTAGTATCAATACTACCAATAGCTTCATCACAAGGGTGGCTTCCAGAGCTTTGTGTGGGCTAGTGAAGGTTTTTTGGGATAATGTTCATCAAAAGATAAGTAATAAACCTCCCACAAACCATTATGCATGTTGAGTAGCATTGATTTTAAATGATAGATTGATATAAATGTCTTGAACCATGCATAATATTCTCATACACTTTTAGTGAACTCTTGCTTTATATCTTTTAGCATGGAAATACTTTATTACTCAAATTTAGGAATGCCAAATTGTTGAAGAAATGTCATTTTGATTTTATCATAGTCAATTATCATTTATTAAGGTTTGAACTTTCATACCACTTATGAGCTCTCTCCAAAAATTTAGTCATGAATTATGTGTCCTTTTGCTTAGAATAAGTAATGGCTCGTACCCTCCAAATGAGTTCACACTTATGGACATGTTTTGTAGCATTCTCCACACCTTGATATTTAGATAGGTGAATCATCATTTCATTATATATTATTGGTAGCTTAAGTGCTTATGTTGGTGGTTGTTGAGAATCCCCAAATATTATTCTTTGAGGGGGAAGTCTACCATTTCCTCCCATGCCACCTCCTAGTCCACCTCCAACAACAATGCTCATGTCATGGAGTGTGGTAGCTGGTTGATTAATAAGAGTTGGGCATGTACTCTATCCACTATGAATTCTAGGTCTACCAAGCATCACAAGTTAAGCCATGAAATTACCTTAAAGATGAAAAAAGAGTGCTAATTTTGTATGAGTTACAATTGGCTCAACTATAATCTCTATTAGAAGATTATTTTTTTATTCCAAACTATCTATATCCTAATTATATATACATAATTCATCTTATTCAAAATCATGAGCATGCACTATGGTTGGGGAACTTCGTTGGTTCAAACTTGATTCTTTAGTTTCTATTGTCCATCTAATTTCTCCTTCATATGATAAAAGTGGAATGGGACATGGTTTGAAAGTGATGGAGTCCTCTTTGTGTGTTTTCACTTCCGTATGGATCCTAATATCACTTCTTAAGTTTTCCTGGTTCATTCCCATACCACTCCCTCTTATGTTCTTCTATCAAGCTTCATCATATTTTTGTTTCCACAATACCCACTGACTAGCCATGAGCTATTCCTTACCTAAAATTCTTTACCAACACTTCTCTATTCCTTTCTAATTATGTGGCTCATGTAATAATGTATTTATCTCTCCATTGGCATAGTTTCAAGCCCATAGTCAATAAACAACTTCTTGACTTCTAGTGGAAAATGTCTAATGTACTAACCATGCAGTTCTATGAGGAACTAAAACTTAGCTTCTTTAGGGAAATAGTAAGTGGTTACGACATACTCTAGAATGTATCTATTCAAAACTATTCTCCACCATAAATTAATAGATCATGTCCATGATGTTCCTAGTCATGTTAAAGCCCTTTGACGTTCTAACATCCAAGATTGTCTTCTCCCAAAAAAATTTAATTGACCTTGAGCATAAGTAGATAGCCAAGAATGAAAATTAATAGGTATTTCAATAATTAAAGTTTTATATAATACACTATAGATATTTTATTTCACCTATTAATTTACAAAAACTCTTGGTTCGAGATAAGGAACCACAAAATTATACTCAACCCCAGTAATCCATTGTTCAATATTTTTAAGGGTGATACATTCAAGCATCTTCCATTACTATGTATAAAGTGTTATGGGTCTTGGAAATGAAAAAAAAATGTTGGGTTTTTAATCTTTAATAACATTTAATGCATTGAAGTGTAGCCCTAATGAGCTATCATGATATCCCTTCACATAATATTGTGGTCTTGTATGATCACCTAAAGTGCACAATAAAAGACCAGATCCCATGTGTTATTTTGTATAGTAACATACCAATCATATACTTGAGTTTGAACTTATATCTAATTAGAATTTACACAAAAAATAAAATACACTATTTGTTCCTTGTCTCATTAATCTCAATAACCATAATTACATAGATAATTACCATGGAGTTTAAAGGTTGTTACGCAAATTTTAAAAGTAAAAGTTGTATAAATATCATAATGAGTTATAATTACAAGTTACTCAATGCAAACCTACCAACATATGCATACTATCAATTATATGGAATATGAACATTAAAACTAATGTTAATATCTATAACTCTATATTATATTTTAGTAAAATGATATCCAGTCTCCATCACTTTACAATGATTTCATGCATGGGTATTTATACTTGTTTTTCCATAACTATGTAGTTACATAATAAATGACATGAGTGAATGGCCAATGAACTCTCTATGGACTGAGGGTCATGGTAGTCTATCAACTATTTTATCTTAAGTACCTGGGCCTTTTTGCCCCCTATATACTTGTTCTATGATATATATTTGCTACCATGTGCCTTCCTCTTTGCAGGTCAATTCAAAACCAATGATGGATAATGTTTGGATGGCCCTTGAGAATCGCTCCTTAATCATCTATCACTTTTAAGTCTTTTATTGTTGTTTCAATTCTTATGCTCTCAAGTTCCTCATAGATAAGTGTCATCTTTGACTAGGTCTTCTCACGTTGGTGCTTCTATGCCATTGTTCTTTCATGCCTCATTAGTTCTATACCATGATCCTTTTGTGCCATGTTATTTCTATACCATATTCTTTATGTGTTATGATCCTTTCACACCATGTTGGTTCCACACCAAAATACCAAAATACTTAGTCAAAATTTAGGGTCCAACAAACATAATTTTTAATAGTGTTTTTTATGAAATAAAAAATAATTAAATGCCATTAAGTGGGGTGGAAGAGTAGGGATTATGCAAGGTCATACATGTGATAATAAAGATTATAAAATAGAGTTATATAAAAGAGTGTGTATATTATTGATGCATTGTGATTACACTATTTCACACATCATGTTTCAAAATCTTAAATAAATCCATCATTTTACTACTATATCTCCACACATCATCATAATTTGTAGAAGTCTATCTATTTTTTGCATCATAATTTATAGAGGAAATATGTTTGTGTCTTTTGCATCACCCTTTGGTTAGCAAATAGGAGGTGTTTAGATTAATGATGAATTATTACTATACTTATATCATACTTAAAAATATTAAATAAATCCATTGTGGTACTACTATATCTCCACACTCATCATACTTTGTAGAAGAAATCTATATGTGCTTTTTTTTGCATCATAATTTATAGAAGAAATATGTCTATATCTTTTGCATCATAATTTGGTTGGCAAGTAGGAGGTGTGGACATCATTGATATTTCTGATCACATGTTTTTTGTTAATAATTCTTGAGATTAATTCTTATTTTGATAGCATCTAGGCTCCACATCTAAGGTGTAGCTCCAATCAGTACTACAATATCATTGCCTCGAGGACTATATATATATATATATATATATATATATATATATATATATATATATTGTGCTTATTATATATATTGGCAAGTAGGAGGTGTGGACATTATTGATATCTCTGATCACATGTTTTTTGTTAATAATTCTTGAGATTCATTCTTATATATATATATATATATAATAAGTACAATAGTATTAAATAAAATTATATAATAATATACATCAGATTATATATATAATTTTATTTAATACTATTGTGTGTGTACATATATATATTTATAGTTTTTATTATATATAATTAAATATTATATGTGTGTAGTATTATTATAATTTATAGTAGTGGGGCATTAAATTCTAATAAGATAGGGTCCTAGCCTCCTTTAGGGCTGACTTAATATATTTAAATAACATTATTTAATTATGATTTTAATAACACAATACAACAACAAAATTAATAGTGTTTTTTTAATAAATAAAAAATAATTAAATGAGATTAAGTGGGGTGGGAGAGTAGGTATTATACAGGGTCTTACATGTGATAATGAAGGTTGAAAAATATATTTATATAGTACAGTGTGTATATTTATGATGCATTTTGACTACACTATTTCACACCCCATGCTTCAAAAGCTTAAATAAATCCAACTTAGTACTACTATATCTCCACATATCATCACAATTTGTAGAGGAAATCTATGTGTGTGTTTTTTTTGCATCATAATTTATAGAGAAAATATGTCTATGTATTTTGCATCACCTTTTGGTTAGAAAGTAGGAGTAATTTATATTAATTATGCATTATGACTACACTTCATACACCATGATTTAAAATCTTAAATAAATCCACCGTAGTACTAGTATATTTGCACACCTCATCAAAATTTGTAGAGGAGATCTATCTATGTTTTTTTCATCATAATTTGTAGAGGAAATATGTTTGTGTCTTTTACATCACCCTTTGGTTGGAAATTAGGAGGCATGTAGATTAATGATGCATTATGATTTCACTTATTATAACATGCTTCAAAATATTAAATAAATCCACCATGGTATTAATATATCTCCACACCTCATCATAATTTATAGAAGAAATCTATCTATGTTTTTTTGCATCATAATTTATAGAGGAAATTTGTCTACCTTTGGCATCACCCTTTGGTTGGAAAGTAGGAGGTGCAAACATCACTGATATTTATGATCACATTTTTTTAAAATAATTATTGATATTCACTCTTATTTTCTTTAATTAATGGTAAAATGGGGTTTTAAATAAGGAACCTACCCTTTACATAGAGCATGTAGGTTTGCTCTATATATTATAAAACATATATATGCCTTCTTACAAAGATACAAAAAAATAAAAAATAAATAAAACAATAACACAAAAAATAGTCAAATAACAATGAAAAAATATCAACTTAAAACTAACATCCTGGGAATTTCCATGATTCATATGCCTTTGCCTAGTTATCCATGAGGTTTTTGAATGTATCCTGCACATGCTTATAAATATGAGGTTCTTTTTCCTCCATATCCAAACCAAGTTCCTCTTCTTATCCTAATTATCATTATGAGGATATTTGTTCTTCCTTAAACTAAAGTCATAAGGTCTTTTATACTTTACACACAGTTCTACATAGCCACCCAACTAAAATCAACAATAAATAACAAATTTTCTTTGAGCTTCTCATTTTATCTTTTCATTTTGTCCACTTTCTCCATCATATTTTGAACCTAGGGATTCATCTCCATCAAATCAACTTTAGTACAAAAAATTCCATTATTTTGATTCATTTTATTTATTGTCTCCTTAAGATGAGAATGGCATTTCATAAACCATTGTAGAAAAACTTCATGCAGGTATACCTCTTATTCAATTTTTGTAATCTTATCTTGCTTCTTGAAATCATCTGCTAGAATTTTAAAATCTAAAATTGCATTTTATCCTTGTATTTTGGCAAATTCTTCTCCTTATGATCATTCTCAATCCCTGCAACTCTTTCCTTAATAATATGAAGACTTTACACTACCTCTTGGATTTTATTTTCATTTTCTCCTAAGGTTTTAGTTACATTATCATTCATACCTTCTTACATTCCATGAAAATTCAACATTTTTCTTTCATTCTCCCCCAAAATATATTATTCTTCATTGTCTTTGTCAACATCAATGGGTTTAGTATTTTTCATCACCTTCTTCTTCTTACCTTTACTTCTAAGACTCTTTTTAGAAACCTCTAAATCCCTATAAATAACCTTCCTTATAGTATGGAAATAAAGGGCAGGGTTTATAGCATTAAAATACTTGTAAATGAGGAATATAACTACCTAGTGCAAAATAGCTTTCTTCTTTCCTAGTTTAAAATCTAACACCAAATTCTTCATTGAATGCAAAATGTAAAAAGGAAGAATCAAGGGAATTTGGTGATGAAAGTAGTTCAAAATGGGGAAATGATAGTAAGGCACAAACATGAATCTACCCTATAGTGTAATATACCTCATCACTTTTTTTGCTACAACATCAGAGGGTAGGGGAAAATCCTCTTATAGATAGCTTCCTTGATATTTTGTTAGTTGTTTATATTCAACTAATATTTTAGCTACCTTATCCTCATAATCTTTGCTTGATTTAATGTATCTAGTGTCTTTGACCTTCAATCTCATCACTTGGGTAATTAAACAGTATGTTATCTTCATTGAAACATTATTAATATCAACAAACATGATCCTTTTCACTCATTTCAAAAAAAATTGAGAGATGTTCATCGTAACCCTAAATTCTATCGATGAAGTTGCTTAGGCCACTAGTATATAGGGTATCTATGACGTACACTTTCTTTCTAATTTTATCCATTAATAATTATTCAATCCTATTTAGGACACCTCCCATTTTCATAAATTGATATCAGACATACTTTGTAAAGGAAAATACAAAGTAAATAATCCCTAAAATAGAGGTGATGATTGATAAAAGTATCCCAACCAATACACAATTATCAACATCATTCTAAAACATGTGAATTAAACACCAATCCAACACTTTGTAACATTCACATGTGTTGACATTACTTCTCTTTTTTTCATAATTGGCCCTTGTCCAAGCTCAATTATTATTATAACCATTATAAGAACAAAACATCAAATCAAAATAAAGCCCACAAAACAAATCCATCAAAGGGTCTTAAGAAGACTTGCTTGAAATTTATTTAATGATAATATCACTATTATGTATATGAATTTATTCTCCTTTAGGATAGATCTTAAAAATAGGGGCCACTACTCCTCTATTAGCAAATGCATCTTCTAGTTAATTTTCTTCCTTGAATATAAGTTAAAAGCAAACCTCCTAGAAGCTATTAGCAAAGCACAAATTCTCTTAAATAATGTGGTTAGTTTTCCATCTTGCATTTTTTACCTTTCTAATATAATTTATTATATTGATATAATCACCCTCAACTACCAACTTGATGCATCCTAGATCCTTAGCCAGCTAGATTCCCCATAAAGTTCCCAAAGCTTATACCAAATGGTTTTTCTGGACACCCATACTTCCCTTATAAACAACCATCATTTGACCTTGTTCATCTCTCAAGTTTACATCCCTACATGTCATTCCAATTTTCCCTTTTAAAGATCCATCAAAATTAAGCTTAACCCATCTAGGTGTAACAACTAACTATTTGGTATTCTTTCTAAGTAACACTTTAAGATCCACAAAAATTATTTTTTTAAGAACAATGTTTTAATTTTTTGCCACAGCTTATTATTTTTGAATAAAATACTGATTCTTACCCCATTTAATACTTTGAAAATTTTCAAGTAAAAAATTCATTATTATATTAGCCAGTCTTTTGTTAGGATTCTTAAGCTCCTTAAAAATCACATTGTTGCATTCTTTCCAAATCCCCCAGAGAAGGTGAGGGAATGCCAGTGCCAATGTTTTTTTAATAGTTAGTTGGAAAATGGTGCTAACATGCTAAAAATGAATCCAAAAAATATGAATGATGATACCAAAAAAATTGAAACCTTTCTAGGACAATCCTCCACACCTTAAATATAAAGGGGCACTCTATTAGAAGATGAAATACTAATTCAATGTTTGCCTCACAAAGGACACATCAATTAACCAGAATGAGGCATATTTTATGTAGATTATTCATTATTATAATATTATCCTAAATACATAACCATAATAAGGCATTAATCTTATGGCTGGTATCCTTATCCCAAATCCTAAACCAAGGAACCTCCTCATCAGCTTATGGAATCAATTATTTTTATCCTGATCTAACTATTTACATCCCATCTTACGAATCTGATAACACTAATTCATCTTCATTTTTTAGGTTAGTGATCTAAATTATAATAATAATATTATTAAGGTATGAAACAATACCAACTAATTTTTCATTCATATTTTCCATTTGAATCTATTTATAGCATCTTCTACCATTATATCCCTGAATATAATCAGCCACCATAAACACATACTCACATTGGATGTGATCAATAGTATTATGCCATGGTCCTAGTTATTCCAATGTGTGATCAAGGATCCAAGTGTCTTACCAAAATTTAATGTTAAGACTATTTCCAATTTTCTATTTACATCATTTAATAATTATATCCTTAATTTTGACAAAGAAGTTTCATATTATTGAGCCTCTAATAGGATTTTCTTCAATAAGAAAAATAATTGAAATTCTATTCTCTAAATATTTATCTCATAAAATACTTACCCATTGATTATATTCTTTGATAAATCTATAAAAAATCTTAGTCACCAATGCTTTATTCATTAAATCCATATTCTCAATACATAGGCCACCAGAATATTTTGGTCTACATACCCTTTCCCAAGCAACCAAAGGGAATCTATGTTTTTCCTCTACTCCCATCCATAAAAAATATTTCTTAATTTTGTTCATTTTTTCTTGAATCGGCTTAAGAATATTGAAGAGAGACATTAAATAAATTGGGAGGCTTCAAAATACACGTTTTATTAACAAATTTTAACCTACTTGAGGTAGAACAACTCCTTTCTAGTCTGATAGTTTTTCTAGAATCTATCAAGAAATAGATTCCAAAGATTAATTGACATTGGCAAAACAAAGAGGGGACTACCCAATTACATTGATGGTAAGGATTTAATCTAACAACCCAAAAATTGGGCTATCTTATGTTGTATTATGATTGAGGTATTCACAAATAAAAGTAATATTTTGTCATAGTTTACTAATTTTCTTAGAAACCTCCTCATAAGTAGCCAAATTTTTTTTTAATGTTAGATTACATAACTAAATCAATATCAAGAACAATCATATCATCCACAAATTATTGATTGAGAGTGATATGAACTCCATTAGTAGCCTAAAAAACTTTCAAATCCCCCTACCTCAAAGCAACTGACCAATTCCTGCTAAGAGAATCTACCATTAAGATGAATAAAAATGGATATATTAGATCTCCATTTCTGAGAGCATGTTTATTGTCAAAAAGGCATGTTGATCTACCATTAAAAATTATTGAAAACATGGAAGAGGAAACATAACTATGGATCAATGTTCTAATATGACTAAGAAACCCAATTTTATCCAATACCATGTCTGATAATTCCTAGTCTACTCTATCTTATGATTTACTCATGTCAAGTTTACAAATCATACCAACCTCTTTATTCTTTTCCATAGAGTGGATTCTCTCATACACCACTATTATTCCATATTTGATCTGTCACCTAGTAATAAATCCCCCTTAATTTGTAGATATCAACTTTTTCATCAATGGTTGAAGTCTGAAGGCCATGATTTTAATGATCTTGTAAACATAATTACAAAGACTAATTGGGCGAAAATATTTACATTGTAACTCCACTCTTCTTGGGAATTAAAGCTATGAATGTGTTATTAAATTACCTTAGGATATTACTAGAATAAAATAATTCATCCACCACCTTCACCAAATTATTCTTGATGATGTCCCAAAAGTCTTGAAAAAACACAATTGAAAATCTATCTGGTCTTGGAGCCATGTCCTTGTTCAGGGTAAACATTGTTGCCTCCACCTCTTCAAGTGTCACAAATTTTATTAAATTTACATTATCTGAAGATGTAAATAGAGAAGGTAAATTCAATAAAAATTATCCCCCCTAATCATGTTAATAATTAAATTAGCAGCACACAAATCCTTGAAGAAATTTGTTGCTTCATTCTTGATATCGAGATAATCTGAAACATTGACATCTTCCTCGATGATTATTTTTGAGATTCTATTATAACTCATATGTTTAAAAAAGTACATATATAAATATTTATAATTATGATCCCCTTATTTTATCAAAATGGATTGGAACTTCTACCTCTAAAATTATTCCTAGTGATAGACTAAAGTATGATACTCGCATAATAATTTTTTCTTTTTGGTTAAATTTTCTACACTAAAATCTATCCTCATTAAAATATCTTCTATTTTATGAATCTCAACTCTTATCATCTCCTTTTGATGAAAAATATTTCCAAAATTTATTTGATTCTAGATCCTAATGCATTTCTTTATGTTTTTGAGTTTTTGATCCAATTTGAACATAGTTGAATCATGGATGTCTATATTCCACCATTCTTTGATTATGTTCAAAAGCTTAGGGTGAGAGAACCACATGTGCTCAAATTTAAATAGATTTTTATTTTTATTTACTCTACCATCCATATTAAGCATAAGGGTATTATGATTTGATAATATTCTAGGAAGGAAAGAAAGATAAAAGTCTTGAAGTAACAACCAATCTCAGAAATAAGAATATGATCCAATATAACATGAATAATATTTTATCCAAGCCAACTATTTGACCAAGTAAATGGGTTTCCCCTTAAATCCACATAAAACAAACCATTAATGGAAATAAAATTAGCTAAGTCCTCCATGTTCTTTGTGAAAACTTGATTACCTCCCTTCTTCTCACTTGGACTAAGAGGGGCATTAAAATCCATACAACCATCCATTTAAAATGACCACAAGTCACTCTACAATACCCTAGTTATTTCCACAACCTTCTATGAGTTACTGACAAGTTGGGGGCATACACATCAAAAAAATATAGGTTAGATCTTGATTTATATCCATAAATAAAACTACCAAATGATAAGGATTTTTTATCAAAATATCACCATGAAGATCCTTTTCATCCCAGAAGGTTTTTATCCCTCATAAGACACCTAAATAACTTACACTAAAAAAATTAGTGATTTAAACTTTGTGATTTAACCTTTTAGGGTTTAACTATGTAAATCCTATGTTTAAATTAAAGGGTTGAGATACCTAAATTAGTTAAATAAATTTCAATAATTAAGTATTGATTTGTTATAGATTTTTAATTCTTTTGACTTTCTAAAAATAGTATTAAATAGGCTTAAATAAAAAGTTATCTATAAACTGATTGTCATGGATGATCTAGGTTCTAGATAGTTCTAAGTTTCATCAATAGGATTTTGAAATCTATTTGCTCACTAGATAGTAGCACCCCATATGGACAATAACACCATGTTTTTATAGTGTCCTCAAAGTGGAGGTAGATTCCCCTTTACAGGACTGTTCCTACTTTCTGGGAGCACCTACACCTATGTTTAGGTCATGTTATTGTGCACACAAAACTTGCAACTCTATGTTGTGCTTGGAAAACCTAATTTAGTGTGAAAACCCTAATCCTCTTTGCAAGTTTAGCATGAACAATAATTATGTGTTTGTTAGTAGGATAATTTGACATCTTCAACACTTGACTATGAAAAGAGTTGCCTACATACCAATACATTGAAGAGCGATCAATTCCAATGTAGTTCTCCCACCTAGTGCTTGATACAAGTGCAAGTGAATGATAGAATGAGAATGGACTTGGATGTCTTAAATGTGATTGAGATTTTAAATCTTTGAAAAATAGGTTTAAGGCTATTGTATATGGTAGTATGTATAATTAGGGTAGAATAAGAATCAAATACCTTAATTTGTATCAACTTATCTTTGGTTTGAATGTGATTTTGCATATATTTTCTATCTAGTGAATAAGGGTTAAATAGAGTTGTATTTATAGAGATTTATAGCTTGTGCAGATAAGAAAATGTGCTTAGGCCAACCTTAGGATGGGTACACATTTGAAAAAATATATGTTCAAAAGAGTTATGGATAAGGAAAGTATCATCTAGTTGGGGACACTGGCACCATGTGGTTGTAGTGTCTCAAATGTGCCATTAATGCCCACTTAGTAGAATATTGATCATGTTGGGTTGAGATCTGAGAAAGCTATCCTAGGACTATGTTTTAGATGACTATAGATGAATGTGGTCTACATAATGGCTATAAAATTATGCCTAAGGCTCTAGGATAGGTCTAGGGCTAAGCTAGGAATAAGGTAACTCAAGTGGCACTTTTAACATCTAATTGCCACTTTTAGGTGATTATATTTTCCCTCCTTTATGTTAGTAATACAATAAAGAAACAAGACTAGTATAAATAAAAAAGAAGCGTAAATGGACTTACCTTGGAAGAGAAGCCCACATAGCTGAGTTTGAGTATGTGAATCTAGGTCTGCATATGTGGAACATGATCCAAAGCAATGTCTTACAATGAAACATGTAAAAATCAAATCTTACTTAAGAGATGATAATAAGTAAAAGACTATGTTGAAATGAAGTAATTGGGTAAAAGGTGATTAAATAGAGAGGAAATAAATTAATACACCTCATTAGGTATGTGAACTAATGCATGAACTTGGTGACAACCTATGTGTGTGAGTTTACATAGTGATCATATCATTAAATAGCTTGGACTGAGTTAATGGCTTGCTCAATCCTCATATGGGTGGCTCAATAACTCAATCTGGTTTTGACTCCATCATTTCCCACCCCTGCTCAATGGATCCTAGTCTGTGAATAGCTTGGATAAAACTATAATTGTGTTTAACCCTCTCATGTGGGTGGCTCAATAACTCAAGTAGGCCATGACTCCATCATTTCCCACCCATGTGAAGTAGATACATCTATAAATTAATTGGGTAAAGTGTTGAAAGTATTTAACTAAGTAAATTTAATTGTGTATGTTAGCTCTATAACCACTTGAGTATATTAGGTAGTTCTAAGCCACTCAGGAATGCCATCCACTATAAATGAAGTAAGAAATGAATATGGTGACAACCTAGAATGTGATATCAAGTGCATACAACATAGAAAATGACATGGAGTTTTCCATTCCATCTGATCAAATTGTGTGTAGCTGAGTATATAGAAACTATGTGCCACACACATGCCCCCAATTTGGTATCTGAGTATATTGAATCTAAATAAAGTATGTAATAACTAAATCTATGTAACTAAATTTAATGTAGGAGTGATCATTCCATGCATGATGCCCCCAAATCAAAGTAAATGGTATGAATCTGAGCTAAAATGAATGTATCTGAGCAAAATTTGAACATAATTGCCAAAATTATGATTGTATCTATGCAAATCTATAGTATACCTGGTGTATTGGTCTAAATAATCCAAACTGTCTTGAAGATAGGTCTAATGGATAGCATCACCCTATAGTGGATAGTATAACCCTATGGTGATAGTGTCCCAATTTGGTCACTAATGTCTATCTGATCTAAAATTTGGGTGATTTGAACTATTGTTTGAGTCTCTATTTTTTCTTGTGTCTACTTTGTGTCTTATTTTTGAAACTAAGTCTGTGTGCTAAAATTTATCTATGAATAGAAAAGTATGAGCCTAATTTTTATGATAAACCACTATGAATTCCCCATATTTTAAGGGTAGTTATGAAATATGTGTAATAAATTCCCTCTAAATAATTAGCTCTATAAAATGTGTTATCCAGAGCATGTGCATGATATTCTAATATAATGTACAAACATAACATCAAAATGTAAATGAATATGAGCATAAGTAGGTAGCGTAAGATGTATGTTTTAATCTAGCATTGCACAAGGGTGTCAAGATATGTGTAATCAATGTATAACAACAAATTTGAGTAACTACATAAGGGGATGGGGAATGATGTCCATCATAAATCTCAAGTAGGAAGGATAAATGCATGAGATCCTTCATAGCATCAAAAATTGGTGTATATGTAACAAGAAAATATAAGTGTCATGGTGTAAAATCATACAAGGAAACATACATAGAAAACATGAGGCATGTAAAAGGTAGGCCAAAGGGACACAATAAAAGGAACATGGGCACATGTCACTAAATCTAAGAATTAAGACATACAAGGACATGTTGAAATGTCCACATATGCAAGTAATAAAAAATTAGGCTTAGATCCACATAAAAGCACATGTTCTAATGTCTACATATAGAAGCAAGAAATCACATACAAGGGACATAGGAACATGTCCAAGTCATACAAATAGATAAGTAGAGTAGAGCCAAAGAATAATAGTATATTCAAATTCCTTCTAAATGGAAGAATCATAGGAGACACAATCAAGTCTAATCTAGGAAAACTAGAAATGAAAGCATGTATAACTATGTAATACAAATTTATGTAGATGTTAAGATGCATATATAGTGAGTCTAACTAGTGATAGTCAATAAAAAATCTGAGCAATGAGTATTAATGATCAATATCAATATAAATCAATTCATAAACTAGAATGTATAGAATGTAAGGATAGAACCTGGTAATAGCAACTATATAGGATATTACCTTGAGTGGCTAGATGTATCAAATGTATAAACTTAGATTGGTGTATATGCCCCCAGTGGGTAGATGATATATAGTTTGGATTAGTGTAGTGGACCAGTGTAATATATGTAATCTATAAACACTTGATAAGAACAAGTGAAGCATATGTGTATGATAAAACTAACTATACTAGGATATCTAGAAATATGCAATATTTGGAAAGTAGTAGAAATGTAAATATAGCAATGCCTACAATCTATAAATTTTGTATTTTTGAAATATTTGAATGTTTTTGTATTTTGACATGTTATATTTTTTATGTGTTTTTTGAGTATAAGCTATGTACAAACAAATGAAAATAGACTATGTACAAGGAGTGAGAGAGAAAGAAAGTATGTACAAGGTTAGGAACCATACTAACCAATGAGTCTCATGGGAGACTCACTATCACCATGACCTCTATAGAATAGGGGAATTTTGATTGTGTGTAGTGTGAATGGGCAACTATGAACCCATGATCTATTATAATGTATAATCTAAGTCTAAATATACTTGTGTAGTGATGATATGATGTTATGACACTAATTATGACTCCTTGTGAACTGTAGGGGTCTTAGGGACCCATTTGGTTACACAAATTGCTACATAGTTCAAGGGATTAGTTCATTTCATTAAAACCCTTCTATATTTTACATATAATTAGTGTTATATATTTTAGAGGGATTTTTTTATATAGGTTTTGTGGGTTTCAAAATGAGTAAAAATGGATAAATTTATGAATATGTTCTACCATAAGATATAATTTGGGACCTATATTGAGATATGGGTATACTCTAGTATAGAAGTAAATGTATATAATATATGTATGTATGTGTGAATATGCATATATACACACACACACACACACACACACACACATAAATATATAAATAAATATATGTGATTTTATTATAATGTGAACAAATTTTATACCCTAGTGACTTGATGAGGTATTATTCATTTTTTTTAATTAGATATGATTATTATAAACGGAAGAGGATCCCATGCCCTTACAGAATACTGTGGAAGATATTCAACTTAAAGAAAGAGGAAAAAATAAAATATTGTGGTAGTGCAAGCCATAAATAATTATGTCACTAGCCAAAAGTCATCCAAAATCCTAACAAAAATAAACCAAAAAGACACATAGAGGGGAAATGCTAAAAATACTAATTGGACTCCTTAAAGTCAGAGTAGATGACCAGTTTGTTATTCCTAAACTTTGTTTTTTATTTATCCTTTCTTATTATTCTTTTGCTTGGTCCTTTCTTATTTTCTTCAATAAGGCTCTTCTTTTTGTGGAGTAAGGTCCACTCCTCTTTATCCAAGGATCTCTTCACTATCTCTTTTTCCTTCTCCTTACTCTGCTCTTTTTGCTTCTTCTTATTGGGTGATTGGTGCCAATCTTCCCAAATTATTTATTTTTTACTACAATTCCTCCATCAGTTCCCATTATAACCTCCTTTAGAGAGAACATCATTTTTAGATTATTTATTTCCTCCACTAACTTAGTACAAAGCAAATGTTGCATGGTCTCTCTGGTTTGAATCTTTTCTAGGATCCTCTCCATATCATCTAGATTATTTTTCAAAGGGGTATGGGGATGAATACTTACCATTGGCTAAAACTCTTGAATGTTGCCATCTGATATACTTTCCTAGGGAATTTTTCTAGTGTTTGCCTCTCCCCCTAGATTTGAGGAATCCTTTTTGATCTCTTCATCCAAGATCTCTTCACTTTATTCATCAGAATCCTCCCCCTAGTGTGGAAGTCTATGGTTTCAGTTACATATTTTCCCCAAAGTGGTTCCCCTCTTTGTACAATGAGGAGGATGAGCCCCTAGTGGATGGGGTTAGAGGAAGGGTTGTCTTTTAAGGACATCATAGATGCTTCTAGAAACTTTATTATAAAGAAGGGAAGGCTAATTATATGACTCTTAAAGTGGTTCATCAAAAGGAAGTGGTGTGAGAAAAGAATGATATGTTTTCCCTCAAGGGTAATGTACTTCATTATCTAAATATAAACCTCAAGACACTTCCTAAGAAGTTTGGCTTTGGGAAAGCCTTTATGGATGAAATGACAAGTTTATTAGACTTAAAAAAAATCCTAAAAAAAATCCTCATTACCTCCTCCTTTCTCTTTTTGTCTTTGAAAGCTTTGACATTGTCACAACATATACTAGTCACTATACCAATGATTTCTTCTGAGATTGTGATGCTCAACCCCCTCATTCTAACCATGTGATTATCCCAACCTATATAAAATTCCCTATAGATATCCAAGTCATGACCAACAATTATTTCCATGAAATTATATATCCCACCTTTAACCAACTTTTTCCAGATGTTAGGTTCCTCTTTCACATCCACATAAGATATCATCTCAATCCTATCTCTTTCACCTTTCATATTTTTCTTGTTAGACAAACACTAAATTCTATAATTTTTTACCATTTTAGCCTCCATGGAGATGCTCTTTTTATCAAAATCTAGGAATTTATTATTTTAATTAGCATGTATCTTCCCATGATTCATAACATGAGCCTTAAATTGGTGATGATTTAATTACATCTTTCTTCGAGATTTGCCCATCATGTCATCTATCATGAGGAGAGTGGATCATCCTGCATGCAGGAGAGGGGATGATCATTTTTGGATTAAAGTTGAGACTTTGGTTAGGAGGTTGACCTTATGACCAATGTTTGAATGCTTTTTTCTAAACCCATATGTTTACCATATAATTTGCCCCTTATTTCTCTATCTATAAAAATGGGGAATAGTATAACCTTTGAATTTGTATATAAGTATTTTTTCATCCTCCATGACTTTAGATGTGGTCTAAGAAGGATTATATTTTCCCTTTAAATAATTAATCAGTCCCCTTTAATTTAGAGCAGATCAATGCCCAATTTGATTGCCAATTTAATTCCCAATAATGTTGCTTAGGCTTCGATCATGTGGTTGGTTTAGAGCCCTGAATACTTTCCATTGGATTAACCTCTTAAATTTTACCATCCAAGATGCTTTCCTAGGGTGTTTTTCCAATGTTTACCTCTCCCCCTAGAGTTAAGGAATCCTTCTTGATATTTTCATTCAAGATATCTTCACTTTATTCATCATAATCCTCCCCTCCCCACTATGGATGTCCATGGCTTCAATTACATATCTTCCCCAATTTGGTTCCTGTCTTCATATAATGAGGAGGATGATCCCCTAGTGGATGGGGTCAGAGGAAGGATTAGTTTTGAAGGATCACACATATGCTTCTAGAGACTTTAACATAAATAAGGTAATGTTGATCCTAGGACCCTTAGAGTGGTTCATCAAAAGGAAATTGTCTAAGAAAATAATGGTATGTTTGCTTGCAAGGGTAATTTACTTCATTAGCTGAATATAAACCTTGAGCCACTTCCTAAGAAGTTTGGATCTAGGGAAGGATTTTTAGGATGAAATTATAGGTTTA